>JAALXI010000085.1:0-204362 GCA_012977755.1 Fusarium nurragi | reverse complement strand
CCCCACAAATATGGCTTACGGGGACCTGACATCATGTTACCAAGCTGGAGCTTAAGCTGCCCCATGTTCCCCGGTACATGAAGACTGAATGAAGGCAGTGTTTCCATGCGCACAGTCGGCGTATCTCGAATTTCTGCTTCGTGTTTGAATTGAAGAGAGGAATATAAACAGAAAATCATCCGATATATACAATGGAAATTCCTCTCGTAATGTGATCAACTACACTAAACTACCCCTCCATCAACGGCCCGACAAGAGCTCAACACCAGGGCTTCGGATCGAGGAGCAAGGCAGCTCAACCCACACCCGTCTCAGACCACAGCGGCGCTCTAGCATAAGCGTTGGGCGACCTACATTCGCTTCGAGGCTAGCATGGAGCAGAAGATGTACCTTTATTTCTGCTTATTCCTTTTGTGATAAAGCGGTCAATCCATGGATAGGTCGAAAGTCAAGACGGCTGAAGCGGAGACCTTAGATGATTGGGGTGTCGCCCATTGGTCACAAGATGCAAATGAAGTACATGGCAGTGTCTAGACGCAAGTAACGGTACTTTCTTTCTGGCCGATTGATGACCTGAGACTGAGAAGACAACTCTCCCTGCCCTGTGCAACTCCCCTCAACCTCGACTCACTTCTTAGTACCGTTAGTACCGTTAGTACCTACCTACGTAAGGTGCTGTCTACTCCACCTCCCTACCTCCCCATCCCATATCTGGGCTGCTTTAAAAACCCATTGTGTCCCCTACCGAGATCAACCTGCTACTGATTGTCCTATTTCTACCTATTACACCAGTGTTTGCTTTCTCATTCGTGAACACCTGCTTCTTACCTAGCAACTACGTGACCTACGCAGCTTCAACAAAACATTACCCCGCCAAATCCGAACCCCGCCAACGCCAAAGTCAAAGAAACCTCTTCGTCAAAATGGTCGGCCTCGGTCCTCGTCGTCCTCCCTCCCGAAAGGGTACGTATGCTCAAATACTTGTTTCGCATTGTGTTTTGCATTCCCCGCGATCAACGAACCCAATGTCTCATCATCCGGAAGCATCAATCGCTTGAGCCACCAGCTGTTGCTTGTTCAAGATAGAGAGCTTGCGTGGTGGGGCAGAACCAGCAAAAAAACGTTGCGATGACGATGTTGGCTCCATCTCTAACCATGTACTGGGGACGAGTCTTGAAGTGAAGACGAAGTCGTCTCCCGAAGCCACGATATTGCAGCAAAACTCCATGCGAGACCGAACGAAACCTCCATTGGCTCTTGTGACCTCGTTTAAAAACCGGACACAACCACGACGATGGACACTTCGTGCAACCGTGACATTGAAGAATGGAGGAGCAAAGAATTGTCAGACATGGTGTATTACGTGAGCCCGTACTTCATGGCTATACATTTGAATTTGCCAGCGGCAAACACTGCCCTACTGTCAGAGTGTAGATGCAGTGCTTGTGCAGTCCCTGACGTGCCGGAGTAGAAATGGGCGACCCTTGTCTATCAACATTCCTTTCCCGAAACTCTCCTGGACCTCTTCTCAATACATTTCACACGAAAGCTGCTCGTCAATATCGAAGCTCAGTTGCTAATGGCGAATCATGACAGGATCCATGGCCGATGTCCCTAAGGACCTCGCCGAGGAGATTCAAAAGCTCGAGAAGCACTTCACGGTAGAGCCCGCAAAGCTCAAGGAGATCACCAACCATTTTATCTCCGAACTCGCCAAGGGTAAGTCTTCCATATATGTAATATCTTGGGAGACGACTCAGCTGACATCAACTAGGACTCAGCGTTGAGGGCGGTAGCATCGTGAGTCTGGAGCATGTACCTCAAATTCCGCTTCTAACGAGATCTCTAGCCCATGAACCCTACCTGGGTTATGTCATACCCCGACGGCTATGAAACCGGAACCTACCTAGCCCTGGACATGGGCGGCACAAACCTGCGAGTCTGCCAAATCACCCTTACTGACGAAAAGTCCGAGTTCGACATCATCCAGTCCAAGTACCGCATGCCCGAGGAGCTCAAGTCCGGTACCTCTGAAGAGCTTTGGGAATACATTGCCGAATGCCTCTACCAGTTCCTCGAGACACATCACGGAGACTGCACAAAGCTGGAAAAGATCCCCTTGGGTTTCACATTTTCGTACCCAGCCACCCAGAACTACATCGACGAGGGTATTCTCCAGCGATGGACCAAGGGCTTCGATATCGACGGTGTCGAGGGCAAGAATATTGTTCCCATGTTCGAGGAGGCGCTGAAGGCTCGCGTATGTCAGACTAATGTCGAATGTTGGTGATGCGTGGCTAACAATGGTGAATAGGGCGTCCCCATCAAGCTTGCGGCTATCATTAATGATACTACTGGCACATTGATTGCTTCCGCTTATACCGACCCCGCTATGAAGATCGGCTGCATCTTCGGTACAGGATGCAACGCCGCGTACATGGAAAACTGCGGCTCCATTCCTAAAATTGCCGACCTGAACCTGCCCGCTGATCTTCCCATGGCCATCAACTGCGAGTGGGGAGCTTTCGACAACGAGCACAAGGTGCTTCCTCGAACTCCCTACGACGTCATCATTGATAAGGAGTCTCCTCGTCCTGGCCAGCAGGCCTTCGAGAAGATGATTGCTGGTCTCTATCTGGGTGAAATCTTCCGACTCATCCTTGTCGATCTTCATGACAACAAGGCCATCCACATCTTCGAGAACCAGGACATTGCTCTGCTCCGCAAGCCTTACTCCCTGGATGCCTCTTTCCTGTCTGCTATTGAGGAGTATGTGAAAAAAAAAACCTGATACTACGCGCAAAACTAATATTCTGTCTTAGGGACCCCTGGGAGAACTTGCAAGAGACGTATGACCTCTTCACCAAGAAGTTGAACTTGACCTGTACACGCCCCGAGCTCGAGCTCGTCCGCAGGACCGCCGAGCTCATTGGCACACGAGCTGCTAGACTTTCGGCTTGCGGTGTTGCTGCTATCTGCAAGAAGAAGGGCTACGAATCTTGCCACGTCGGTGCTGATGGCTCTGTGTTCAACAAGTACCCCTACTTCAAGGAGCGAGGTGCCAAGGCTCTGCGAGAGATCCTTGACTGGCCTGAGAAGAAAAACAAGAAGGAAGAGGACCCTATCGAGGTCCTCACTGCCGAAGACGGCAGCGGTGTCGGCGCTGCCCTGATTGCCGCCCTGACGCTTAAGCGAATTAACGAGGGCAACATGGCAGGTATCCTTCATCCCGAGAACTTCAAATAAGCAGTAGCGTGATTGGTAAAGTAAAGGCGTGTGGCAGGCATCAACGGTTAAGGATGGGCCGGAAATGAAGATACGTGTAGTACTTGAATCTAAGCACGATCGAATAGAGATAAGGGGTTGCTCGTGGATTACCAAAAAGCGGGTATGTCGCAGACAAGCCCCTGATTTCAGTTGATGGATATGTACGCCTAACCCATGAACGTGCAAATGGGCAACCTGTATTCTGTGAAGTCAAGTTAGCTTGACCATGTTCTAGTTGAAGGGTGACTGCATATGAAGCCTCACCGTCAAGGGTCCAGTAGCGTCTTCGTACGCCCTCCCATTCTCCCTCGCCTGCCTTCTCTAGGCCAGACATGTCTACTTTACTCTCCTCCCACTCGACGTCAAGACCAGCATCAGCGCATTGCATCTCGACCACCTTTGTGTATACGTCGTAGCAGATTTTCCTATCGGCTCCAAGACCATTGAAGAAGCTGAACTTGCCCTCCTGGTCCATGATACCAATGATACACTCGGAAAAGAAGTGGCGCAGCTGGGAGTAGTCTTCGCCGAAGGTGTCGAAGTAGATGGCATCGTAAACCTCGCCATCTTCGAGCAGCTTTGGTACGATATCCTGCCATCTTCCCTTATGTACCTTGAAAGCTCCCTCCTCAGGGCCACTCTTCTCCCAGCTAGGGCCGAACTTAGATTCGTCCTTAGAGAGGTGCTCGAGGACGCTGGGGTGCGCCTCGATGATATGGTGGCGCGAGGGCTTCAGGTCGGCGAACATGCCATCAACGATCCCCATACCGAAGCCAATGTTGAGAATACGCTTGCCCGGGGCTGAGTCGGGAACGAGAGCGGCAACGGAACGACGCATGATGTCCGTCTCCCAGGCCATCATGACACCGTTGAGGTCGGAATCGACAAGTTTGGCATCGTCGTACACCAGTTTCGAGTTGAGATATTCCTCGCTTGTAACTTGCTTCTCTTTCGTATCGGGAGGGATGAACTTGGGTTCTTCGGGAGGAGCGACTGCGTCCTCGGTAGACACCAGCTGAGGGGCCTCATCATCGTTTTGTTCTTCGACCTCCATCTCTTGGTCGCCGTCCTCTGAACCGGATGATAGTTCCTCATAGTCTCCCATAAGAGCAAACAGAAGCTCTGCTCGCACTCCGGCCTCTACACAGAGTTGGTAGAGAGGCTTGCGGCATAGTCTGAGGGCGAGACAGCCGGGTGTCTCGTTGTTGCTGTCGACATCGTTCCAGATGGCGCCTCTGAGGAAAAGATCATGAACAATCTCCTTGGCTTCCTCGACAGACCCGTCCTCTTCCTGACCATCATCTTCAGGAGAGGCAGGCCCGCAGGCACGGATAGCTGCGTGCAAGGGTGTCTCTCCAGTCTTTGGGTCCTGAGCATTGGCCTTGCCGGTGGTTTTGAGCAGGGCCTTCAAGCCACCCCTATCATGGCCCCAGGCATGGTATAGAACTTCTCGAATCTCGTCTGGACAATCGGAGGATATGCGCGCAGGCATAGAATCGTCAATTGGTGTTTTCGCAGCCATTGTGACTGATGTGGAGGGGCACCTAACAAAAAATAAAAATTGTGTCGCGGGGTTCTTTGGAGGGGCACACGAGCTTTGGAGATGGTTGGACAAGACACGGCAATACACGACAAGGGTCGAACGACAGATAGACCCGCTTACGGAAGGATGTAGCAAGGTTCGAGCCGAGTTCCCGAGTATCGAGGTACTAAGAGCGAGAAAAAAAGAATCGTTCAATTGGTGTCATTCGACGGGCTACGACGGGGCAGACACGGCCAGATCTTGAAGCGGCACCGAGCCTCAATCCATATGCTCCACTGCCGAGTCTCCCCGGCCTAATCGATCCACTGCAGCAGGGGCCAGGAACGGCGATGCGATGGATGTCAGTTGCCGGCTTGTTGATGCGTTCTTATTAACGTGCATGAATGAAAAATCCTGGTGAATTTTAGGTTCTCACTACTTGGTAGTTGAATTGGCGAATGAGACACCACCAATAGCTTGAGCTTACCCAAAGCCCGTGTTAGCTATTCGCTGCACTAGCACAATGATGCTGGCGCACTTGTTTACCACGGATGAAAGATGAAAGCTTGATGGAGATAGAAGAACGGCCGCTAAGATACAGCGGATCCTCGACTTTTCCCATTGCCCTGGCAGCTGCTGTCTCCCACTGACGTGCACGTTGCTACAGGACCCAACGTGATTCGCCAATCGTCTCAGGTTCGCAGCTGTCTCCAACAGAGCTCGAGCCCAGACAAACGCCGACTAAGCCAGGATGGGCCTGCCGCTCCACACAAGGCACCACCTAAAGTTAGTTGCGCGACGCCGAGGATAACAAGCGACCGAGATGCAATCCAAGCCAGGGAAACCTGGACCGTTTGTCATGCGTGCCCGTCTCGTAAACAAATTTTACATAGTACCTAAACTTACACTCGGGTACTAAGGCTACCTTGCATATTGGATACAATAGCACGGCCGTACCTGCCGCCTCGTCAGCCCTGGGCTGTTCTTTCTTCTTTACTTTTCCGACTACCATCCGTGCCAAAACACTGTCTTGCACTCTCCCTCTCTTGTCCTCATCACCCAGGTAAGCAATCATAACAGGATCTGCACCATCAAAGAGCAGCACCACCAGCATCGATCGATTGAACTTCTTTGACCTGGCTGCCTCTGGCTTCATCGCTTTGTACTCCTTCGTCTTTCGCGCGCCCAGTTCGAACTCAATTGCTCGGGTGTCACATCCAGCCTCTTCAATGCGCACATGCTGATCGTTCAAGACCTCAAAACCCGTTCCAGAACTTGGCACAGCACCCGCCACGGCAAACGCCCTACTGTCCGGCCCGGCGTCGTCGTCATGAAGTTCGGAGAGCAGCTTCGCTCTAGCGTTATCCACGAGTATCAGTGGTACTATATCGATTATGATGGTCTGAAGGACGAGCTCAAGAAGTCCACGGGCCTGATCAAGGCCGGAGGCAAGGGCCCAGAATGGTCGGAGGACGACGAGACGCGCTTCGTCGGCAAGCTTGAGACCGAGCTCGAGAAAGTTCACACAAAGCAGAAGGTAAAGGCTATGGAGATTGCCCGTCGTATTGCGGTTAGCGAGCGCGAAGTCAAGGAGGTGGTAAGCCGCCTGAACGAGCGTGGACTTGGCGAGAACGGCCCGACTGAGGAAGAGTTCATGTTGCTTGAGGAGGATCTCAGCGACATCATCGCCGATGTCCACGATCTTGCCAAGTTTGTTCAGCTCAATTATACCGGCTTTTACAAGATCATTAAGAAGCACGATGTAAGCTGCCAGTCCTTGCGAGCTATAGCGCTTGTCTAACCCCAATTCCAGAAAACGACCGGATGGCACCTCAAGCCCGTCTTCGACAGTCGGCTCAAGGCCAAGCCCTTCTACAAGGAAAACTACGACGCCTCTGTCATCAAGCTTTCCAAGCTTTACGACCTTGTCCGAACTCGCGGAAACCCCGTCAAGGGCGACAGTGCCGCTGGTGGAGGCCAGGCTAGCTTCATCCGACAAACGACTAAATACTGGGTTCATCCTGATAACGTAACAGAACTGAAGCTCATCATCCTGAAGCACTTGCCAGTTCTTGTCTTCAATGCCAACAAGGATTTTGACCCTGAAGATTCAGCCATCACCTCGATTTACTACGACAACCCCGACACATGGGAATTGTACGAGGGCCGACTCAAGAAGACTGAGGGCGCTGAGGCCATCCGACTGCGATGGTACGGAGGCATGAAGACCGAGACGATTTTCGTTGAGCGCAAGACACATCGTGAGGATTGGACGGGCGAGAAGTCTGTCAAGGCTCGATTTGCCATGAAGGAGAAGAATGTCAACTCGTACATGAAGGGAGAGCTTCTCCCTGCCGCCATCTTCGAGAAGGCACGCAAGGAGGGCAAGAAGCCCGAGAAGGCCATTGCCGAGGACGAGCGACTGGCATCTGAGGTTCAGTACTCGGTACTTAAGAAGGGCTACAAACCTGTCTGCCGATCTTTCTACAACCGTACCGCATTCCAGCTCCCCGCAGACGCTCGAGTACGAATTTCGCTTGACACGGAGCTCACAATGGTGCGCGAAGACAATCTCGATGGCCGCACTCGCTCTGGAGACAACTGGCGACGCATGGATATCGGCATTGACTACCCCTTCTCGCAGCTGCCTGCTGAAGATGTTGAGCGATTCCCTTATGCTGTTCTTGAGGTCAAGCTTCAGACCCAGGCTGGCCAGGAGCCTCCTGAGTGGGTTCGCCAGCTCATCTCGTCCCACCTGGTAGAGGCTGTTCCCAAATTTTCCAAGTTCATTCATGGTACGGCGACCTTGTTCCCCGACAGGATTGACCTCCTGCCTTTCTGGATGCCGCAGATGGATGTCGACATCCGCAAGCCCGTCACCCACGACTTCGGCATCCGACGACATGGACTGTCAGGAACGACAAATACGTCTGATGACGACGAGGAGTTGGACTCGGATGAAGAAGAGATGGAGGCTTCAGGCCGCAACGGAAGAAACGGGGAGTCGAGCGCGCAAGGCGCCGGCCGACTCCGTGAGATTCCTCCTATTGATGTGGAAGGCCAGATGGCAGGCCTGCCCGAGGCGACCGAGGACTATCCTATCTATGACTCGGACGATGAGTACGACGAGAACTATGAGCTCGAACGAGCCAAGCGAGTCGGTGGATGGCACTACTACTCGACTTTGATTTCCACAAAGGGTCGACGTGTTGGTAAATCTCTTGGGCACCATGCGGTTTCTGCCATGAAGGGCGTCGTACCCGCACCTCGAAGCACTCAGGTGCCACGTAGTGACCGATTACAAGCTCTGTTTGGATCGGACACCATTCAGAACAAGAAGTTCAAGGCGCCTCATGGCAAGAAGATCTACGTGCCCGTACGCGTTGAACCTAAGGTGTACTTTGCGGCTGAGAGAACATTCCTGGGATGGGTAAGTGAGCTGTTACCATTTACGCGGCCAGTAACTAACAGGATATTATAGCTCGAGTTCTCTATTTACATCGGTACAATTGCCGTGACGCTGCTCAACTTTGGCAGTCATCCTACGGTAGCCCACTTTTGGGTAGCCGGACTCTTTACTCTGCTGGCTATCATGAGTCTCTGTTATTCTGTGATTACATATCTCTACCGAAGCAATGGTATTCGAACACGCAAGGCTGTCAAGTTTTATGACCGTTGGGGCCCCAGCACGCTCTGTGCGTCTCTCTTCCTTGGTGTGGCCTTGAACTTTGCGTTTGAGGGCAAGGAAAGGAACATCTGGTAAAGAGGAGGGGATCTTGTTTTAGTCGGTGTTTGAGAAACAGTCATACTAAGGGGATGAAGAGGTGTAAGCCTCGATTGGGTTTCCTTTGTGTATTTTAATGTCTGAAAGGTTGAGTAATATTAAAAGTTGAAAGGCGGCCGCTGCAAGCATTAACGGCTGCTCCTAACAGACAAGTCTATTCCTCGTGGTCGCCATCAACTACCGTATATCAAATTACTACGTAGTATACACGTAACCACCCCGTTGTTGCAACTAGCAAATGGCACCGAGGTCATACGTGATTGGCGGCGATTAAGCTCTTAACGCCAAGGCTGTCTAAGTGAACAGTCTAGACCGTGAAGCTCCCCACGGCGGGACGCTCGAGTAAATAGGACATAGCGTCTTGTTGCGACAGGACAGAAGCAGACAAGGTCAAGTGTACGTCCAGCGATGTATTCCTGTACCCGACAGGAATGGCTGCTATTTTCCACCCGACCAACCTGTTAGTCGGATATCGCCCTGGCACTGCCGTTGTGCTGGGTATTATCTTCCACAATACATATCACCATCTCATCGAGGAGTTTCCGCAGGGGATGAAGCATTTTGGAAAAGTCGACGAAGAAGGCCTTTCACTCTTTGAAAACTGGCTCAAGGAGGAGAAACAGGAGGGAAGGTCCGTGAGTTACGTGTTTGTTGAGATCCCGGGAAATCCGACATTGGAGACTCCTGACATACATCGCTTGAAGAAACTTGTGAGTTTATTCTCCTTATCAACTACGCTTTCAACCGCACTAACGCTCTTCGAGTCTGAAGAACATGGCTTCTTCCTCATCGTGGACGACACAGTCAGTGGCTTTGCCAACATAGACGTCCTCGCTCACTCAGATCTTCTCCTCTCGTCTCTAACAAAGTCCTTCAGCGGCTATGCCGATGTCATGGGCGGTTCCATTGTCCTCAACCCTCTATCGCCTCATTATCAGAGTCCCCAGCCTCTTTTCAAAGACTCTCATCACAACGAACTCTTCACCTCAGATGCAAAGGTCTTAGTCACCAACTCGAAGGACTTTCTTGAGCGCACAAATATTCTTAACCGAAACGCTCTGGCTATGGTAAACTTACTCCACGAGGCCCATCTCGCTCTCAGACTCTCCTGTCGTCAACGTGCAGTATCCCAGTCTTGTCTCCAGCAAGGCAAACTACGATGCCATCTTGCGTCAAGCAACAGCCGAGCTCCCAGAGCCTGGATACGGGTGTCTCCTAACAGTTGAGGTCACCAATGTCGAAACCGCTACAGCTTTCTACGACAGGGCAGGTTTCTAGCCGAGTCCTCATCTTAGCGGCCATGTCACCATCATGTTTGCGTACAATATGGTTATGTTTGGGAAGAAGCCCGAGGAGAAAGCGTACATGCATGAGCTGGGTGTCAAGGAGGCAAGTGTGCGCATCTCAGCTGGTTTGGAGAATCAAGAGGATTTGATCGACACGTTGAGAGACGCGCTGCAAGCTGCTGCTCAGGGCAAAGAGGGATCCGCAAATGGGCATTAGTAACTTGTTTCAAATCTCAACCGTCACAAGATTGTCATGCATTAATAAAACTAAACAACTCAACGTATATCTATCCCACACAAGTATGCCCAACGCCTGACCCAGCCAGGAGGTCCATCGTACAGCCCTAAACCCAAAGGGACTCTCGTCATCTCATCTCGTCTACATGGTATATCATTCAACATCGTGTACACGCTTCATCAGTTTTATCTTCTTTATGCAACAGACGTCACCCTCCGGACGGTCCTTCTCGCACCCTCGCCCATGATCATGATAGCATTCTCAGCCTCCAGAGCCCTCATCACTTCGTTGAACTCAGACTGCTCCACGGTAATGCTGGCCCCTTCGCTCAGTCGGCGAGCAACATCACCCCATCGGACTGTGTTGCCTCCAGCCGTCATCTCATCCAGGAGGCGCAGTAGAGCAGTGCGCAGCTCATCGCGACGTTTGCGATCGGCAGCGCTAGTTCCCTCAGTGAGAAGACTCATATCAATGCGACCCTGGGAGTCTGTGGCGGCCGTTTTCAAGGCGCTCTGGATAAGACGGTTGGCTTCCCGGACATCGTCACGCGTGACAACATCAGCAAGACGCATCTTTGCGTGGGCCTCAGCGAGACGAATCATACTCTCGAGTTGACGGGTGGTTGCAGTGATACGCTTGTCGGCGGCACGAACATCTTGTCCAAGAGAACGCATGGCAACATAGCACTCGACCAGTTCCTCGGCGGCTTCCTTGGAGATGGTAGGCTGAATTTTGGATCGTGCATAGGAGATGTAGAGGGTGAGGAATTCGACAGGCAAGATATCGTTCTCGGTAGGAGCCGACTGGGGCTTGTCCTCGAGGTAGAGCGACAAAAGATGCTTGGCCAGGCGACGATCAGTCTTCTCATTAGCAGTGTCCAGAATGAGATACACAAGATCGAATCGAGAGAGGAGCGTGGGGGGTAGGTCGATGTTCTGGGGAACCGGGAGATCTGGGTTGTAACGACTGCCGATAGGGTTTGCTGAGGCGAGAATACTGGTTCGTGCGTTGAGGGTAGTGATGATACCAGCCTTGGCGACCGAGACAGTCTGCTGTTCCATCACTTCGTGGAGTACAGAGCGCGTGGCATCCGACATCTTATCGAACTCATCGATACAACAGACACCACCATCTGACAAGACCAGAGCTCCAGACTCAAGAACAAGCTGCCTTGTCTCCGGGTCACGCGTGACGTACGCAGTCAAACCAACGGCGGAGGATCCCTTACCGCTAGTGTAGACACCACGTGGAGCAATCTTGTGCACGTAAGAGAGCATCTGTGACTTGGCTGTGGAAGGATCACCACAAAGAAGGACATTGATATCACCTCGATACTTGGGGCTACCACCCTTATGGAACGTCTTGTTGGTGCCGCCAAAGAGTTGCAGCAAGATGCCCTTCTTGACGTCGTCCATTTCGTAGATCGAGGGGGCCAGGGAACGCGCGAGAAGCTCGTAGATGTCATCACGGGCGGCTGTCTCCCGGATCTTCTCCTCGTCCTCAACGGTGATCTTTCGCGTCTCTTCGATGCCGTTCTCCCCGCCTTCGGTTTCTTCCTCGCCGGCAACGCCAAGTGTAGAGGGGTCAGCACCCATACGCCTCTTGTCAACCTTTTGAATATGCAAGACATCGACATACGTCTTATGCACACTCTTGAGAGCACGCTGGCGGGGGTTGACACGAACAGGACTGACACGGAAGATACCTGTCAGCTCAACACGGTCACCAGCCTTGCAAAAGTCTACCAGTTCATTGTACACGCAGACTGAGACTGAGTGAGGCGTCTGGCCAGGAGGCACAGCATCGGGCGTCTCCTGGAGTTTGATGACTTGCTTGTCCTCGAAGGAGCATCGGTTGTGAACGATCAACATGGAGTTCTTGGACTTGCAAATTTCACGAGGACACTCAGTGGGCTCACGAATCTTGCCACGATCCAGACCGACGTTGACAGAATGATTGCAGACATTGCAACGAAAGAAGGCATCTTTCATGTCAGGGATAACGGGGGTTGTTCGGATGACCATACCCTTGATGCAGATAAGGCGGTCCATATCTGATACGTGTTAATCTCAGGAATACATCCAAGGGTGAACGTAACTTACCAGAAGGATTCAGGTCTCTCAGATTGGTAGTCTTGTCCAGGCCGAAGGGTCGAACAACGTAAATAGACGAAGATACCTGATCCTCCAGCGAGGCTTGCTGTTGATCTGGCTGATTTCGGGGTGTGGGTGCCTCCTCAGGTCTGTCTGAGCTAGGGAAAACAGGCTCAAAGCTTTGTGTGCTCTGCTGTGAGGCTTGGTGCCCAGCACTGCTCTGGGATGGGCGGTTCCTCAAAGTCTCTGCCCGCGCTATCTCGACCATCATGTCATGAACGGACTGGTCCATGACAGGAACAATTTCCTGGGGATATGCCTGAATTTGATGCCACAACTTCCGGGTCGGCGGGTAGAGGTTCAGGTCAGAGATATCGACATAGAGTCTTGTTGAGCCCAAAAGCAACATATTCTCAAGAGCCTCCCAGTAGGGCTTCGATTCTGCGTCAGGAGCATTTTGAACGTCTTCGTCGGACGCACCATCACGGTACATACGATACTTCTGTGTAAAGTTGCGGAGAAACCCTTTGAATGAGGCAAACGTATCATCGATAGAAACGGTTGTACCCCAAATAAGACTTTGTCCTTGTCCGCCAAGAACATCGGCCTCGGAGGTATTGGGGTCTCTGTTCGTGAATGAGGCGGCGTCAGATCCATCGCGAGGGCCCTCCCGAACTACTCGACCAGCATCATCAAGAATAACTCGACGAGGGGCACGGGGTGTCCGTGCAGCATCAGAATTGATATCACCTCGTCGATGAGGAGCAGGTGTCCCAATCTCGGAGCCCAAGAATAATCTGCTTTCCTCACTTCGGAGCTCAGACTGTTGTCGTAGAGATCTTCCAGGGCTAGAGCTGGATTCGTAATGAATGGGCGAGGACCCTGTATTGATTGGTCAGTCTCCTGAGGATGAAACTGAGGTTCTACTGGTTCTCACCTCCGTGGAAGGCTGGGGTAGTTGGGTTAGCTCGAGGTGTTCGCTGGGGATCAATGTCGCTTTGAGTATCTGTCATCTGCCCAAAAGGAGAGCTGGGGATATCGCTACGATCACGCGTGCTCTGACTGTTTGTCATTTGCTCCAATGGCGACGAAACATCTCCGGGGAGAGCATTCTGGTTGCTGGGTCCAGGTGACGAAGACTGGTAGGGCAGGGGACTCCAAGGTGCCTCAAGCTGAGAGTTTCCTTGACGGGGCGTCTCGTTTGTGTCGTTATTGTGATTAGAACGGCGAGGAGTCGCTGAACTGCGTGTCGACCTTTTTGTAGGCGACGACATTTTCGATAATGTTGTGTGTTATTAACTGTACAAGAGAAGCTAAAAGAGGCAACTTGGCTTGATCCTTGTCTTTTGCTACTGTTGACGTTGGGAAATTGATGGTGAAAACGAGGGGGAGGGGATTGGCTGGGTGACGGGTCGCGTCTCCTTTTTGCTCACGCGTAAAGTGCTTGACGCGAGATGCGTCTGCCAATTAACGGCCATGTCAGGTTGAGGTAGCTTTGATAAGATAAGATAAGATGCCGCGGAGCGGTCAAACGTTGGTCCTGGCAGCCCTCTTCCGCAGTGGCATCGCTGGCATCTGTAGACTGTGTATCTGGAGGGGCCACCGTTTAGGTAGATCACTTACAAGCCAACATTACAAAAAAATCGCAATCATGGCTCCTGGAATGTCCCTTTTCACGGTTCAGGCCATCCTGATCCTCAGCACCGAGGACGGCTCTCGGATATTCGCAAAGTACTTCCAGTCGCCTCACTCAGCACCCAATGGTACATCCATCCTCCCCTAAAGCTCCCCTCGCTATAATACCACTGGGCGCAACGACAGCTGACAACTGTCCTGAACAGCTCCCGCAAGCGCCTCCGCCAACCCCTATCCCGATGTTAAGTCACAAAAGGCCTTTGAGAAGGGTCTTATCGAGAAGACTGCCAAGCAGACCGGCGACATCATTCTCTACGACAACCGAATCGTGTTGTACAAGATGGAGTCAGATGTCATGATGTACGTTGTTGGCAGTGTCGACGAGAACGAGATTCTGCTCTACAACACCATCCTTGCTCTGAGGGATTCTCTTCACCTCCTCTTCAAGTCAGTTCTCCCTTTACCAGCTTGCGCATTCCATCGCAGCATGCACTAACCATGGCGCACCGTAGGCAATCCGTTGACAAGAGGACGATCGTCGAAAACTACGACCTCGTTTCGCTCGCCATTGACGAAATTGTCGACGACGGCATCATTCTCGAGACTGATCCCACCATCATTGTCCAGCGCGTCAGCCGAGCACCCACCCAGGATCTCCCAGTCGGTCGCATCGACCTTAGTGAACAGGGCGTCAACAACCTGGCACAGCTAGGAAAGTCGAAACTGGCAGACTGGCTCCGACAGGGCCTGTAAAAGAGAGGTGAAGTTTACGTCTAGAGATTCAGGAGTTTTGTCGTTATATCCAGCGCCGCATGCAAATCTAAATCAAAAGAGGAAGACGCCGCGCCATTGTTCTGGTCTGGTCTGGTTGATACAGGGTCAAGAAAGGGAGGGGCTTCCATATAGGGTGCTGGTGTTCTAATTGATATGATCATTCATGCTCTAGTTTCTGACGCCGCCTTGCGGAGCCGGTTCATGACCGCCGCAGCGATGTCGCTTTTATCTTCTATGCCATCGACGAAAATGGTGTCTGCGCCTCGTCGGTCAAACTCCCTGAGCGCTGCGAAGAGACCTCTCGCAATCCCTTCAGTGCCTCTGCCCAGATCAATATCTAGGATTTTTCCTATGGATTGCTCCTTGTCATCCAACAGATCGCCCTCGTATACTTGGAAGGGCGAATCATCCTGCTCGTCAGCCCCTTGCACATTGGTGAGGTGTTGAAAGTTGGCGCATCGCAGTCCAGCCCCTGACTTCCATCGCTGTGTGCGAATAACACCAATTTTCCTGCTCTTTCGCTCGCCATTCGTAGCATGACCCTTGGTCGTTCCACTGGCTGCCTCCAAATCAGACAAAGCAATTCCATCACTCCCTTTTTCGAAACTCGACTCATAGAGCACTACTGTAGCCTCAGGACTGTAGTGCTTGTACTTCATACCCGGTGCTCTTGGTGCAGCCTTTCCCTCCTCACTCTTGTCTTTGTAGGCTATCGTTACATTTTCCCAGCCGGGACAGCGTTGTAGCTCATCCAGTCCGATTCCGCCAGGGCGGAGTACAACAGGAGGGTCGCATAATCCGTCCACCACAGTGCTTTCCACTCCAACATGGCAGTGCCCTCCGTCCAGGATAAGCTCTATCCTTCCATTGAGGTCATCCATCACATGCTGTGCCGCTGTGGGTGAGGGCTTGGTAGAGGCGTTGGCGGATGGTGCTGCCAGGGGTACGCCAGTGAGCTTGATGAGGGAGAGAGCAAGTGTAGAAGAAGGCATCCGTACGCCAAAGGTCTTTAGGCCTGCAGTCACTTCAGGCGCCAGCTTTGATGGGACTGGATTGGGAAGTAGGATAGTTAGAGGTCCAGGCCAGAATTGCTCTATCAAAGCCCTGTACCGGCTTGGTATAGGATCCTCAGTCTCGTCTGTATGGCCGATGTATTGTCGCAGCATGTCCAGATCGCAAACATGCGAGATGAGAGGGTTATCTGAGGGTCTTCCCTTTGCAGAATAGATTCCCTTGACTGACGGAGTTCGAGTTGCATCTGCACCAAGGCCATAGACAGTCTCTGTTGGGAATGCGACGGGCGTGTCCTTGGTCCGTAACTCGTGCGCAGCATGTTCCAGTGCCTTCAGAGCCGTCTTGTTTTCACACTGAACCTCCCAGTGATCCAATTTTGCGAGGCCATCGCCGGGTCGAAAGCGGCCCAGAGAGCCCTTGCTGGAGACTTTTACTATCCTCGTCTCCATTGCGGGCGCAGCCTGAGAAACAAATCTCTGCGATGTAAGTGGATTTCTCGTACTCCTGTGTGAGTATCGACTTGAGAAATAGAAAGCTCTATTCTCCGAAAGTACGAGAGTTTGTGAATGCCCTCGGAAACTATGATATCGACGTTTGTGGGCAAATGTTCGCGATAGTTGGACGATGGAAAATTTCATCACACTGGGCCTCATGCTCACTCATCATGACGAGCTAAAATGGAGCCTTTGGCCAGGCTTTGATGGTTGAGACTTGAGAGTGACTCAGAGGCAATGCCCAATCGAAAATTGTTGTGTTTAGGCTCTGGAGTTGTCTGAGGTGCCACTAAAATGTTTATTCAGTGGCGCTTTAGGGCGGATGGCCACTGATGGTCTATGAAAGGACGTCTAAGAGGTAAAACAAAAGACAAGTCTCAGTACGAGTAGGCATTTCGAAAGCACTTGATATTTGTTCAACGTGTTTCTTGGCTCCACGTCTTGACTCAAGGGCTCGATGGATTCTGGATGTGGTTACGTTGGTAGTGTTAGGTAGAATAAGTTGTCAACTGTAACTCTCTCAATGTCCCAGCAACCACAGACCGCAAAATACTCGCTCTCATCCACTCTCTTTCTACAGTTCAAACTCTCTTCTCTAATCAACGACGTCTCTTTATGTCCATCAAAATATCATTAACTACCATATCAACCTCTAACCAAGCTTCTTGCCCTCCTCCTCTCTTCGTCGTTCAATACCCAGTCGATGCCATCGTCTTCCCCGTCTTGAGCCATGACCTCATCCCACTCGTCGTCTTCCATGTTGGTAACCATAAGGAGCTGTAGGACTCTAGCAAACACCTCTCTTACTGCGTAGTCTCCACGAGAGACAACGTCCACTAACGCGATGAAGTCGCGCTCGAGACGGATCGCACCAAGGGCGTTGATGCGGCCGGCATATCCCATGATCTTCTTCTCCCATATCCTGGAGAGGAAGCGCGCGGTAATATCCAGAAGTATGGTATACGTTGCAGGCGTCATCAGACGTGCGATGGGCTTCATCAGCTGATCCCAGCCGTGCTCAAAGAGTCGGGGCACTTGTTCCAGAAGCTCATCCTCGTCTTCGTCATTCAGCTGAGCTATCTCGGCAATATCATCCTCTGATAAAGTGTAGTCCGCATCACGGAAAGTTTCCGTGAGGACAGGTCTCAGGCGGAGCTTGACGACCTGGTTGAAGAGTACTTGAATGCCCTCATTGAGCAGCTCAGTTGTCTTCCCAATGAACGAAGTTTGGAGCGTGTGCAAAGCATTCGCGACAAAGATGACATCTCGCTCGAAGGGGAACGAATCCTTAAGTGGTCCGTTCTGGGCGTCACCGTTTGGAAGATGACTTGACTCCCCTAGGCGGCCAGTGATGATTCGAGTCAGATACTCATTGGCCATATCGAGACTGTTGATGAGAACAACAAACTGAATGATCTTGTCCTCGGACGGTAATCCTCCTTGGACGACCGGTCTAGGATATGATTCATCTCGCATCTTGCGCTGGACCATACCAACAAAATCAGAACCAAGCACTCGACCAATCGTCGGTATCACAGAAGCAATAACGTCTCTTTGTGACGTTAAGATAGACTTTTGGATGACTGCGTTCACAATGTACATGACATCGTCGACGGCCAATATGATATATGGAGCGTTGCCCTCGATATGCTTGCTTAAGCTTAGTGACAGGCCAGTAGGGTATTCGTCGAGCTGGAACGCTTTTTCCACAGAACGACGGAAGAAGAAGGTAGTCATAACGTTGTAAGGAGAGGTGAGCTTCGTAGATACTTTGCGGTATAGGTTTGACTTAACCAGTACGTCTGGTATGACAAGAGGGGCCTCGTCTGGTGTATCGGCATCCTGGGAGACGTCAGTTTAGGTATACCTTCAGGGGCTGGATAGTTAATCCTACCTTGCATTTACCAGCAAGGAATCGTGTGTATAACGACCAACGCCCAAGCATCACAGCAATTTCGCTCAATAAGCCATCGACCTCTCTCATGTTGACACCTTCATCCTCGCTCTCTCGAGGGTTACTGCCCTGCCCAATAGCTGGCGAGTTCACTCTCGGTGTACCGCCACGAGGTGGTTGAGGCAAAAAGCTCTGGACGAGGAACGAGAACGGATAACTTCTGACATCGGTGAGTTTTCTGTCGATTCCCCTCTCATCGCTCCAAGTATCGACAATGATGCCACCTTGGACATCTGCTTCCATCTGTAAGCGCTCGATAACGCGAACCATCTTCCCGGTGCCATAGTGTCGCTCCACAAGTCCACCGTGACCCTCGACAATCTGAGCGATGTGCTCGAACAGCTTTGTCAGGGCATTGGCGTAGAAGAAGCCCTCCCTGCGTTGGCCATTCATGGCATCCTTGAGCGTAGCCCGAGCTGTTCCAGCGACACCCTGACAAACGTAACGTCCATAGACATCCAGTCCAACGTCGGATCGTCCAATCAGTGGGAATAGCTTGAAGAAACGAGTAACCTTGGTACCATCACTCTCCTCCGCCGCCTTTTCAAACTCTCGTAAGAAGAGGCCACATAGACTCTCCTTGGCTTCCTCCAGCGTCACCCACGGCGGGTCAGGCACTTCGACGCTAGGTACTATGCCAACAGCGAACGATCCCTTTGTAATCTCGTCTGGTATCTTGCTTGCTCTTGATATGTATCCAGCGGCAGCCTCCCAGTCTTGAGGGGCGCCCATGGAACCGACCACACCGTTGACACATGCTTTAAGCTCTGCAACCTGTTCCACTACACCAAGCGTCTCTTCGACTCGACTCTTTTCCAGATCCAGCTCCTTAACTCTGTCGCTCAGTCGACCTGCTGTATCTGCTGCAGTTGCCAGCATATCATTTCCAATCGATCGTGCAGCGATGACCTGCGCTCCCAATCCAGCTCGCAGAAGATCCAGCCGTCCCAGGTCGCGCGAAAGGTCGGCTTGAGAAGCGACGAGGGCGTCGAGACGGGATGTTATAGAAGCCTCGCGGGCGTGAAGGGCGGCGAGCGCATCGCGGATCTCGGACTCGGTGGTGGCATTGTCAAGGGACGAAGTAGAGACAGCAATAGAGGGTTCGACAGGGTGTTCGTTGTGGGAGATGCCGTTTGGAAGGCTTGACATTGTCATTCAAGGTGTCCTATTCGGGCGGCGCATTTCTGCCCACGACCTCTTTCTTGTCTACAATTAGGGCGGATAAAGGAGTGGCGCGGAGCTTCAGGCGCAAAGCAGTTCACTCGTCGCAGTTTCTGGGAGACGCTGTGTTTGGTGACACGCAACGCTCGGGGAGAGCTCCCCGCAATTGGATGTCTGGGTGTCAAGCTACCCTGCACCTTGACACGGATCGCTTTTGGCTTCATAAAGAAGCATAAAGAAGAGCAGCAAGAATACAAGCACAACGGTAGTGAGTGATAGAAACCCCTTGATTTTGTCTTCAATACGGTTCATTTTCCAGCAGCTGGTTTCGGTGTAATCGCCATGCAAAACCATGCTTTGTACAATGCATATATGTTATACTATGTATAATGAAGCTCCCTTCTAAATATCTCATGCCTTTCCACCTGAAAACAATGTCTCCTCTTACACCGCCTGGCTGTATCCATTGCCAAAACGCCGTTTCCCATACTTGAGATATTTCCGCAGCTCATCCGCCCAGAACACCGTACTGCACAGAAGCACAAGTTGTACAAGATCGAAAAATCCAAGCGCTTCCGTCTGGAAAGTCTCCTGGAGCCAGGGGAAGTAGATGACAAGCAACTGCCCAGCAATGCTCAGAGCCACAGCCCAGTTGAACAGGTTATTAGAGAAGAGTCCAACTTCGCCTCGAAGCACCGACTTCGACTCGGATCGGCAGCTCAGAGCGTTGAACATGTCAAAGAATACGAAGCAAGTGAATGTCATGGTCGTGTCCCGGCGAGTTACTTGTCCATCAGCCATCATCTCACGACGATATATGAGCATTGTTCCAACAGTAATGATGGCAGCCGATGTAAGCACGCGAGAGATAAGTGACCGAGTAAGCACTGCATCTTCTCGTCTTCGAGGGGGCTTGGTCATCACATCAGGGTCTACTTTTTCAACGCCTAAAGATTGAGCCGGAGGACCATCCATGATGATATCTGTTACATGAAGATTAGTCTACATGATCGTAGAAACTGAACGAGTGCACTTACTGATCCAGAGAATCTGCATGGCATTCAATGGAGACTTGAAGCCAAAGCAGGTGCAGATAAAAACGAGAGCCAAACTGGCAGCACTTGTGCTGAGCTGGAAGGTCAGGAAATTCTGGATGTTGTTGAAGATACCCTTGCCCTCCTCGATTGCCCGGAGAATCGTAGAAAAGTCGTCGTCTGTCAGAATCATGTCTGATGCTTCCTTAGCAACGTCAGTTCCGTGGCGACCCATAGAGATACCAATGTCAGCCCTCTTCAAAGCTGGCGCATCGTTGACACCATCACCAGTCATGGCGACAATATCGCCTCTTGACTGAAGGGCACGGATGATCTTCAGCTTGTGGTCAGGATTCGTTCGTGCAAAGATAGTCGTGTGCTGCATGGCCTGCGCTAGATCTCCCTCGGACATCCTGTCGACCTCGTCGCCACGTAGAACAGGCTTTACGGTATTCTGGCCGCCCATATGGCCGCTAGGAACTGCAATGTTCATACCCAGTTGCTTCCCGATCGCAAGTGCTGTCGTTTCAGCGTCGCCAGTAACCATGATAACCTTGACACCGCCTCGCATCAAGCGTCTGATTGAGCGTCCAACTCCGGGTCGCGGAGGATCACGCATGCCAACGAGACCGGCGAAGGTGAGATTCTTGTAAATGTCTTCAGGAGCATGAGAGAATGGACTCTCGCTTCGGTCAAAACCAGGGGTGCTGCGTGCCGTGGACCTGTTCCTCAGAGGGCGTGAAACCGAACCACTAGCAAATGCCAATACTCGTAGACCCTGAACAGCCATGGCCTCGGCGGCTTGGAGAGCCTCTTGGCGACGTGCCGAGTCCAGTACGATTTCTCTCCCATCTTTTTCAAGATATGTGTCACAAGCCGCCAGAACCCTTTCAATGGAGCCCTTCATGTAGGCGTATTCCCTGTCTCCCTTGGTATCTGAACCGATTGTGACTCCCATCCACTTTCGCTCTGAGCTGAAAGGTGTCTCGCTCACTCGCGGGCCGATGGAGTCTCTAACATCGTGCTCCTTGAAGCGGTCAAGGAGGTCCAGCATGGCAACGTCAGTTGGCTGTCCAACCCAGCGGGTGTAAGTGGAAACCTGATCGCGACCAAGTGTTGAAGAAAGGACAGCTGTCGCAGCCTGGCCATGCTCGGTATACTTTTGTGCGAGTCGTGCATCATTGGCAATGTTGCCTATACGGAGTACTCGGAGAGTAGCCTGGTTAAGATCGGGGTTGGTGTTCACGTCATCGTGATCAGATTCAACTTCGACAGGAGCTTGGGTTCCGAAATACCACATTCGAGTAGTTGTCATGTGGTTTGTAGTGAGAGTGCCTAATGGGTCATTGTTAGCTTCTTTCGCGCACCATACACTCTTCTCGTACCTGTTTTATCAGTGCACACTACGTTAACAGAGCCTAGAGTCTCAACCTTGGGCATCCTTCGGACAATCGCATTGTGCCTAGCCATGCGATGCACCCCAAGAGCAAGGGTGACAGTTACAATAATAGGCAGTCCTTCCGGAATAGCAGCAACAGCAAGTGAAATTGAGATGGTGAAGATTTCAAGAATCTTCTTGCCTTGAAGCCAACCAACGACGGAAATGAGACCGATGACCAAGAACGAAGCTTTGCTTAGTTGCGAACCGAGATCATCCATCGACAATTGAAGTGGCGAACGTGGACTCTCAGTACCAGAGACACTAGCGGCGATGGTGCCGAATTGTGTGTGTCCTCCAGTTGCAAAGACGATACCCTGACCGTGGCCTGACTTAATCAATGTTCCCATGTAGGCAATATTATGAATGCCATCTCCGTGTGAATCTCCATGTTCGGATGGGGCAAGGGATGCAGGTTTTGGCAACTGAGATTTGTCTAGGCCATATGAGCCAAACCCACGGCTACGTGCCTCAACCGTTATCCTGACAGGCTCTGTCTCTCCCGTGAGATTTGATGCATCGATTGTCAAGTCTGCAGCTTTGGTAACGCGGATGTCGGCAGGAATGCGATCGCCAGTAGTAAATAGAACAAGATCACCAGGCACTAGCTGGGAAGCCATGACCTTGGAAGATGTTGCATCCAAGACATCGCTAACGGGGGTCACAGAACCAGGGGTCAAGGCGGAATCGGCATCGTCGGCGCGAGGAGGCCATGTAGAAGCCCTTCCTGAGGGCGATGGTGTCTTGCCCTGGCCGCGGACCAAATGGGCATGATTCGGCACAAGGTGACTGAGCGCCTCGATGGACTTCTCGGAACGATATTCTTGTACGAACCCAACAGAAACAACAATTGTCACAGCCACTGTGATACTGACGGCGTCATCGGCATTCCCCAGGAGAAGCGAGGCACCGGCCGACACCAAGAGTAGCAGGATAAGGGGCTCCTGAAATTGTTTGACGAATCGTAACCATAATGGCTCGGGGGCTTCGTGAGGAATCTCGTTTGGACCATATTCGCCGAGCCTGGTCAAGGCTTCGGTTGGAGTGAGGCCGACGGTAAGGGATGTTCGCAAGTTCGCTGCTGCTTCGCTCGGGGTCATGTAGGAGAACTGATTGGCCATATTCTGGTAAAGTTGTCAGTCGGACCAATCTAAATCATGGACACCAGGCAAATGCTCATATGCAGGACTCACCCGTGCATCGGAAGAAGTGGTTCGGACATGGCGACTCGGGCGTTGTGGATGGTCACCATCTTTGAAATCGGTATTGTCCCCCACAAGTCCGTTGATGAATGGGATATTGGATGTCGGTAGCAAGGTGTCATCCCCCGGACCGTCGCGACCGCCCCATGGCAGCTGCATATCGACGAGAATAGCGCTCAAATGGTGGTGTTACAATTATAGAGTAGACTCTGTCGAATACATGAGCGGGTTGGGTTGACTCAGAAGTGAATGCGCAAGACCATGAGGAGGAAAAGTGACACTGTAGTTAAATGTAAAGGGAACGACAGGGCATGTACTTAAAGTTGCCACGAAAAAAAGTATCCCAAATTGGCAATTCGAACTTGACCAAAGGAAACGGCCCGCTTCAGCCTTATTGAACAAAAAACTCAAACATGAGCAAACGCGACAATCCGAGGAGGAGAAGGGGCCAGCAACGACGGAAGCCAACGTGATGATGCGTCGGAAGGCCCAGCGTTATGGTTGACGGGACCTGAGATCTATGCAATGTAATGTCCAGAGCCAGGTGGCTTGTCCTTCAATGAGCGGGTCAGAGCTAGTACCTTTCAAGGCTCGGCAAGGCTGCCAGGGGCTTGCATATCGACTTGGAAGCTCAGCAGCCAGTGGCATCAGCTTTAGATGGAATATTGCTTGGCAGGCGAGTCAAGATTCGCCCTTGGCTAGAGTTAGAATGTCAAACCAATGACATTGCGCCTGGAGGTTTTGGAGAGGTCAAGCCACACTATGAACATCAGTATTGGTATATGTCGCAGTTAATATGACCGGATAGTTCATAGCAGTTTCACATTTTGCGAAGTAGGTCTCCATACGATCTCCGATCTCCGATACTACGATACTACTCTGCGTATAGCCGTCAATTCGTAGAAGGAAGTGCACTGGCGTAATTTGTCGAAGCTATCTTTTAAGGACTAAATGATAATTCTCAGCCCATCGTCTCCTGCCTTTGATGGAACTTTGGGTCCTGGACTATTAATGACCTCAGTTGCACAAAAGAGATGGATCCAAGCGCTCAATTACACGAGCCGTCATCCACATTTTTGGCATGTTGGTCGGGAGACACTGCTAGCCGATGATCCTAGCTCACCAATGACGTGAGCTCATGCCACGGACTAACATCGTTCCGTCTACCGCACTAGGCAGGTTTGGCCATGATTCTCTCCTGCCACAGATCAGCCCCCAGCCACGCCATTTACCGTTGGAGAACGACCACGGCCTTCCCCCCTCTTCAAGGTCCAGGTCCCATTTTCCCTTCTAATAAAATACCTTGACTGCCTTACGTCGCGATATTCCCGCCCGCGCACACGCCTCATCACCTTACCTCACTCTCCGAAACCGTCGCTATCACTTCAGCCTTGGGTCGCAGATTCATCTTCGCTACTTTACGCGATATTTTTGCATTGTTTTGTGCTTTTAGGGTGCTCGCGACGCCGCTTTTGCGCGTAGCGCTATCCTGCTACCGAGAGCTTGTTTACCCGACGCGCCCCCGGTATAGGCGTCTATCCACCTCACTTTGCACTCTCACCATCACCATCACCACCACCACTGCCGCATTTACTTTACGCAGACCTCACTAATTGGATCCCAACTTCTTTTGACGCGTCGCTACTACTGCCTTCCATTTTGTGCATCGCGTAATTGCGCGACGACAACATGTTTTATTCAGAGACTTTGCTCCAGAAGAGCGGGCCGCTCGCCCGCGTCTGGCTTTCGGCCAACCTCGAGCGCAAGCTTTCAAAGAATCACATTCTCCAATCCAATGTTCCAGACAGCGTGGAGGCCATCATCATGCCCAATCAGGCGCCCATGGCCTTGCGACTGAGTAGTCAGCTACTTTTAGGTGTTGTACGAATTTACAATCGAAAGACGCGGTACCTTTTGGACGACTGCAACGAAGCTATGATTAAGATTAAAATGGTCAGCTCTTCCACTGACGCGTCGCGCGATCGCGCATGCTAACTTCTCCAGGCCTTTAGATCTTCTGGAAACAACGACATGGCTGTTAACCTACAAGTTTCTAACCGTGAAGCTTTGACGCTCCCGGACAAGATTACACCTTACGACAATTTTGAACTACCTCCCCCACCAGACGCGAACTGGCTTTTGTCTCAAATCGAAGATGTGACTGCTGCACCAGTTGGCCGCAAGGGACGCGTCAGTCAGAGAGACATTAACTTGCAAGAAGATTACGACAACAGTCAGTTCCTTAACAACGGTATGGGAATGGACGATGACATGATGGCACCATTGGGTAACATTGATCTGGAATTGGACTTTGGTCTTGACGATCTCGGACTTGAAGAGACCGCCCTCGAACCTGAAGGTGGCCGACGAGAAGACCCTGGTGCCGCTGGTCCTGGGATTGATGACACAGATCTTGAGTTTCCTCAAAAAGATGATCAAGACCGTGCTATGACTCTCGACCTTCCCCGGGATGATGTTATTATTCATGACGGCGAAGATGTTGTCATGGGCGAAGATATGGGAATTGGTTTCCACGCAGACGACATTTCTCAGATGCCTGATATCGCAGTTCCTGGCTACCCCCCACCACGAGTTTCCGAGTCACCGCTCTCCGACATCGACGCAGACCAGGCTCTACAACTGGAAGAGGAGCATTCGCGATACCAGATGGCTGATCTTTATGAGCCCGACCACGAGGACGACCATATCGTTCGACGACCCGCACAGCGCGCCAAGAAGCAGAAGATTCTTACACCAGATGAGGAGATTGCCCTCTCCAGCAACCATATCAAGCAACAACAAGCCAACCGCGACAACATTATCAGAGAGGCTGGATTCCTCCCTCGTGATGCCAATCTCCTGGCTTTGATGGACATGCAAAAGCGAGGCGGATTTGTTACTTCCATCATGATGGAAGAACGAAGCTCGGCTTGGGCCCCAGAGCTGCGCGGCATGCTTTCACTGGATACTGCTCGTGGCATGAAAGAGCTCAAGCGCAAGCGAGACAGTGGAATTGCTGACGTTGAGAGCGATCATGGCGCATCCAAGTCACCACGCATGCTTGATATTGGTTCAGATACTGGACTTGGTTTCGAGGGTGGCTTCGGCGAAATGAGCATTGCTCCTGAGGAAAGTCGCCATGAAATTCCCGGCGAGGGCGAAATGGAGGAAGAAGAAGAAGCAGCCACCATGATGCCGGGTTTCGAAGATACAACTGTTGCTCTTGTTCATCCCGCCGAGAGTGGCCCTGTTTCTCAGATCACCAAGCATGTTGTCCACCAGCTCCGAGACCATTTTGGTGATGATGCTGCCGACAGCCCAGGCAAGCGCACTGAGAGAGCGGTCCTCTTCCAGACCCTTTGCCCTAGACAAGTGACCACCAAGGCTGATGCCACCAAGATGTTCTTTGAGTGCCTGGTTCTCGCGACCAAGGATGCTATCAAGGTTGAGCAGGGATCTGGTCTGGGTGATGATATCCGAATAAGGGCTAAGCGAGGACTTTGGGGAGCCTGGGCTGAGAGGGAGGCTGGTGGTGAGATGTCTCAGGACAACGACACCCCGAACGAGCCCGAGCCCGCCGCAGTTGTTGCTCCCGCTGTTTCTGTCTCGGCATGATTCGACACGAGCGTGCATTTCATTACATCATAACGAAGACTTGGACAGGCAGCGTGTTTGGTCATGTAAAATATTGAATTCAAGCATTCTAGGGCAGTCAACTCGAGGGTCGCCTAGATGGTGTTGTCGGCGTTTAGGGAAATACCATGGCATGCGGTACTTGGATGGGCGGATCGTGGCTATACGGGAAAACGGCAGAGATCGACCTGTGGTGCGGCAGTTTCTGTTTATGAACGAGTTCTGTTGGACTTTGTAGGTAGCTGAGCATAGTTGTTAAAAGAACGATTCAGATTTGCATTTGAACATAGGGAGTACAGTGTGGCTATTGTCTACCTCAGGTACCTATTGATACTGCATGTGTGCTGAACGCGGTGAAGGGTAGAAAGTGATTAATTAGTAGGAACAGCCCCGCCATTCAAACCCCACGTAGAACATGATCTCATTTGCTTCCCTGTACTCCAGGCATCAAACAACAAAACAGGCACCTGAATAACACACCTCCCTTCGTCGTTGCCTAAGCAAGCTGCTCTGCATTTAAGACGCTCACTACTCTACGAATCTTGCACCCAATTATATCAACCCCCCCAAAGCAATTCACTATGCCGCCGCCTTCGCAACTCGCCATCGCTACAAGCTCCGTCAACCGCCTTCTAAAGGAGGAAGCTTCATACCACAAGGAGGTCGAGCAGGAGGAAGCTAAGATCAAGGCTCTGAAGGAGAAAATTGACTCCGGCGCTGATAGCGACGAAAATGCTTCGTTTATGCTCAAGCAGCAGGTTAGTCTGCAAGCCATTGCTTTGGTCGGGAATCCAAACTGACGAATAACCCCAGCAAACCGCTGTCGAACAAACCAAGGCTGTTTTCGCACCCCTACGAGAAAAGATTGCCGTCGCTGTTGAGAGACTGGAGGAGCAGCTCGCTATGAGCGAACAGCTTAATGCCCCGGAGGACCAGGTGCAGCAGGCGAAGGAGACGCTGGCGAAGGCCAAGGCAATCTAGACCGATACGTGATGGGGATATGACGCAGAGGAAGGGAAGAGCTGCTTTACGATACCACTTAGATGAGATATAATACAAAGAGAAACGCTTCTGAACCTTCATAAGCTTGAGGGTATCTTGGAATTATTACTAAAACGGAACCAAACGGCAAGGCTAATTGTCCACCTCCATCTTGTCTTCGCTTCCTTCAGGTGGCTCCACGGTTACCTGAGGTGTTGCTCCTCCGTCGTCATGGGCTCGGCTAGTCTCAGAATCCTCCATGTCAACGTCCTCTCCTGACTCGGCCTTGTGCTCGTCGTTCGGTGGCATGGGCGAAGCATCTCTGCTAGGTGCCTGACTATCCCCCCGTCCAATGCGATCAGGTTGCGGCTTGAGTGAGTCCGGACCTGGTGTGTCCCTCATTGGTGTTCTTCCTCCGTTGAGAGCTTCTGGATTGGGTGTTCCGGCGTCGGCATCAGCCTTTATGTGACTGTCTCCATCCGGATGAGGTGTCGCGTTACCACTGGGCTCGTTTCTTGGGGTCTGGCCAACCTTGTCCACCTCGGCCTCATCCTCAGCGTCTTCATTCATACCCTCTCTTCGATCGACCTCTTCCTTTTCATCGCGAATCTGTCGTCTCAAGAGCATTCCTTCCTCCATAATCCTGTTGAATTGTTCCCGTCGTTCTCTCCAAGTCTCACTGTAGGTTTCGCTTTCTCGCTCGAGTTCTCGACACTCGTCTTCTAGTTTGGCCAAGTTGGTGATCTGATCCTCCCGTGGTCTAAGCAAGCGATTTGACGTGATCTTCTCTGCTAGCTCGTCAAACTTCTTGCGCTGTGCAAGGGTGGCTTGTGCGGCCTCGAGCTGTTCTCTGAGTTGGATATTGTTTTGTCGGACATCCTGGCAATCAGCAAGGATGCGATGCTGGTCGGTCTTGTAGCGCTCGCGCTCCTTTACATTGGCGTTGTGGAGGAACTGCATACGCGTAATGCTGCTACCAAAAGCGTCAAAGTCGAGGTTCACGTCCTCCTTGAGCTGCTGGAGTTTGGGCTTAAGGTCTTCGGATGTGTTGGCTCCATTAGCGGCGGCATCGGGCGATAGAAGCAGTAGCGATATGGTATTGAGACGCTTTGTGATTCGTTTGAAGGGTTTCTCTTCTACATTGAGTAGGCGGGTCTTGTGAAGCTCGACCTCTTCCTCAGGGTCCAAAAGATCCCATGAAGAAGCCATCGTGTCGCTTCGAGTCGCGGTCGGCTGATGGGCGTTTGTGTGATTGGCACTTATAGGCGATGGTGAGCAAGGATGAAGAATTAAGGGTAAAGTTTGCAGCGCGTCCCGAGTATATCAGATTCTTTGATAGTTTAGGGAAACTGTTTTGAGTCGAGTTCGAGGGTGATTGACAACAAAGCTCAGCCTTGCGACGGCATTGAAGGTGAGATGGCAGTGGGCCAATGAACTGCTGCAAGTGCGGATGACTAAGGCAGCCTTTTGATGATGCACCTTGCCGCCCGCCGCTTGCAAGTCACAGCGCCATCGCATTTATCGATTGCAATCACAACCTCAACCTGCTAATTCATTCCCATAATCGCTACGCGTTCTTCTCCGAGAGAAAAGGAAACCATCCGCAGTATTATTTTCGCAAAAATGTCTGAAGAAGAAAGAGAACTCCTGGCCCGCATCAGTCAAGTTGCAGGTTTGTGCCCTACGCCCATGATAACAACACCCTTCACTAATGTTTCTCAGGCCAGATCAACCGCCACAAGAACCAGCAATCAGGCCCTCGATCTATCGCGAATCACCACCCAGCTCATCATCGTCGTACGTCCAGTCTGTAGCCCAAAGAAGAACGCGACTAACGTTACCAGAAAACTCGTATCGACATGCTAGCTCGCCATATCCGCCTCGTCACAATAGAATTGGACGACCGCCTGCGACGCACCATCATCGAACACTCAACCTAAATGGCGAAAACTCGACGACCTCGCGTTCTGCTAGCAGTGGTGCTGAAACACCTCCTGGCTGGGTCTCCAGAACCGATCGCCACCGTCAACTCATCAACGCAGATGTATACGAAAAGGATACACAGAATCGAGCCAGAGCGATCGAACAGACGCGCCAGAGAAAGCTCAACGGGCACAGATACCGCGAGAAAGCAAAGTTCAACGAGTTTTTGAGACACCAAACTGCCGCCTCAAGCATGCAGACTAACCCCGCAGGCCGCAATGAGCTCACTATCGAAGGCGTCCAATTCCGCGTAATGGACGGCGGCAAGAAACTCGTCAAGATTCCTGGTGCGTGCAAACTCCACGGTGCTGCCACCGCCTGTACCTTACCTGTCGCAGATGCCCCCAACTCATCCTCTCGAACTCCAAAAACCGCTATCGTCGCTGGGGTCAAATTTTACCGAACAAAGACAGGGAACCTCGTGGCAAACCGATTCGTCAACGACCAGCGGTATGTAACGCCTCTCAGTGGGACGAAGTTGCTGACAGGCCCTAGGCGATCCGGCGCGGTCAAGAAGATTAACGAACTTTGTAAAATCTTCTCAACGACTGGTAATTTCTCTTTCCAAGACTGGAGTTGGAGTTGGAGCGGTCCACATCTCCATCATCTGCACCGGCCCAGTGGCCATGGGACGAAACTAACGTTCTTTTCCAATAGGTTCATGCACCAAGGGTCCACGGTGCCGCTTCATTCACGATCCGAACAAGGTTGCGCTCTGTAAAGATATCCTGAAAGATGGGCAATGTGTCAACGGCGAGTCTTGTGATCTCTCCCATGACATGACTCCCGAGCGCACTCCCAACTGCTTGCACTTTGCCAAGGGCCACTGCGCTAAGGCTGACTGTCCCTATACTCACTCCCAAGCATCTCCAGCTGCCCCAGTGTGTCGAAACTTTGGCTTCAACGGGTACTGTGAGAAGGGGGCAGACTGTACTGAGCGCCACGTTTTTGAGTGTCCTGACTTTAGCAATACAGGGCGATGTAAGGTCAAGGGGTGCAAACTCCCACACCGTGAGAGGGCAAGCGTCCTCCGAAACAAGACCAAGGCTGACGGCGAGCCTATTGGAGATCTTTCCAGTGATGACGAAGCCGCAGATTCTGATGATGTTGATTCGGATGAAGTTGCCGAGTTTATTGACGCAGATTCGGACCTCTCCGACTTTGAAGAACAGAAGGACTTCTTGTCGATCTAGAGTAGATCCAAGTCGACCATTGTATCTGTTTACTACAACTTACAAGTAGAGATAAGCAACTTCGGCTTCCAAAACGTTGCTTTATCCGGCGTCTGGAGCTTGGTATGGGATACTGGTAAATAATCTCGAGATACCCCGTGCATAGTCGGCGTCTTTGAGGGTTTTTGGCTATGATTCGCCACGAACATGAAAAACGAAGTAAAGGAAAAAAGAAACCAAAAAAAAGAAAGAGAAAAAGCAGGTGGTTAAAAGAGGATTCCCTCTATGTTTGAAACAATTCCTAAGATAGCTAGGTACTGAATGAGAGAGTATAGAGTTTAAGCTTCGAGTGTAAATGTGATGTGTTGGTGGTTCTTAAGATCAGCCTAGCCATGGCCAAAGCGGCATATTAATGGGATGAATGAGGGGGGTATTGTCAGCTTCAGGTGGTATTTTGCTGCAGGGGAGCTGACTTATTCGGATAGAATGCTAGCTAATATTAGCAACATGAGTCCTGCACTCTGGCTTACCCTCTTACAGGTTAATAGGGGGACGCTTTGGCGGTACCGAGAATGGTTCATTGCTGTACTGTATTCCACAGATTGTATTCGGAATGCTATGACATTCGGAGAGACCTGTCCGAGGTATGAAGAGTATCATGGCTCTACATTTCGAAACGGAACAGGCGCCGGGGGACTGCTGATCTTGCTTGGTACAACAGCGCTTAGAACAAAGATCAGCGACTAACTGCCTGTAATATCGAGCGCAAAGCCTCGACTCAGCCTCAGCCCGCTTGCGGTGCCTGGAAGGAATGGAACAGAGCGTTCGATGCTCCTTAATAACAGCTTTTCCTGACGATATCATCTTTTCGTTCTTGTCTTGTTGTCTTGTCCTGTCTCGTTGATCCCTTCTTTGCTTCTCAATCGGGGCATTTGTTTCGCGTATCGCTTCTGTTCTGTAGATCCTGGGAACGGACCTCTTGCATCTTCCGGCCTGTCATCCAATATACACATTTCGACCCTGCAAACCTCCCTAGACTACTCTACTCTACAGAGCGTGATTGACAGTTTGCGAAAATGGGTATACGCGATATTCTCAAGAAGAAGGATGACCTCTCGGAAGGCCAACCGCCAGAGAAAGACACCAGCAACCATCTAGCAGCCCCCGAGTTTACCATCATCCGTTCCGACACCTCAACCCAAGAGCGCATCTACCCGCCGTCCATGAAGTCCGTCGACAACCTGCACCTCGCAGTCCAAGAGGCCAAGGAGAAAGAAAAGCCTCGACGATCACTCGATGTCTTCCGCTCCGGTCGATCCCGCTCCGGCTCCGAGTCCAGCCAGACAAAGAAGGAGAGCGGCGCCCGTCGTCTATCGCAGCGTCTACACCTGAGCCGTGCTCCGCCCTCGTCCGAGAACGTCCCCGAGAACCTGCCCGACATCGTCACCTCCGATGCCCAGGACGAGTCGCAGTGGGAGAAGCGCGCGACTATGCTGGCGGGCCAGAACAACCGTGCCAGGAGCAACAGCACACCGGGGACGCCCTCGGACAGCTCCAAAAGCGAAGAGCGTGCGGTCTCGTCGCAGCAGATCGATCAGGATATCCAGGAGGCTATTCGCCTGCACGAGGAGGGGAGGCTGGAGCTATCAACGCGCATGTTTGGGCGGCTGGCTGATCCCCAGGGCGCCAACAACCCGCTGAGTCAAGTGCTGTACGGCCTTGCGTTAAGGTGAGAAGAGAACAGTGACAGTGGATAAGAACAATGGCTCGGGTGCTTCTTTGCAGGGTTTGAAGTTTCAAGGACAGTTGAAACTGAAACTCTGCATTGACGCCCAGCAACGCCCCAGCATTGTACCGCTATAAGCCGTTGAAGGCAATAGTCTACATATCTTGATGCTAATTTGGACTTGTGCTGTACAGACACGGGTGGGGCTGCGCACCAGATCCAGAGGGCGCTGTAAAGTATCTCTCAGCTGCAGCGTCCAATTCCGCATCAATTGAGCAAATGGCTCTACAGGCGGGCATGAAAAAGGGCGGAGCTGCAAAGGGAGAGCTCGTCCTAGCTATATTTGAGCTGGCAAACTGCTTCCGGCATGGCTGGGGCATCAATAAAGACGCCTACGCCGCCAAGCAGGTAGGTTCACTCTTACGGGATCGTGAGAGCGACATCAATTGCTAACCATTGGCTTGCGATGTAGTATTATGAGACTGCCGCGAATCTAGGAGACACAGGTAAGTCGTGCCATACTCATACACAAACACAGAACGCCTGCAGAACAAAGTCTAACTCCATGTGATAGATGCCATGAATGAGATTGCCTGGTGTTACGTTGAGGGCTTCGGGTGTAAGAAAGACAAGGTATGTTGCACCATCAGCCATCTATCTACCCACGATTGTTTGTCTAGTCTGTTCAAGAGTGCTCCGTATTGTACTGTACATGAGTCGTGTTCAAGTCGACAGTTTCGGTGAGCATAGCTTACTTGATTCGTCCGTGAGCTTGGCTGCCCAACACGTTGCGTACCAACTCAGGCATCGACCGCTTCAGCACTCCTCTTGTCGGAATCCCTCGAATCGACACTGACTATTCACCCCCCCACATCACTGTGTTCGACCCATCGCATGAGGCTGATATCCTGTACAGTTCGCAGCAGCCCGGTATTATCGACTGGCCGAGAAGGCCGGCCACAAGACACTAGGGAACTCTTGGTAAGTCCACCCGGCTTGGAGCGGCCAAGCAGCTCCGTATATGCCCTCTCTTGGTTGTTACTGTGGCGGTCTGTGTCGATAGGCTCTCGTCGACTCCGCGCCTCGTCCAGGGACCACAGAACCTGGTGCAACGAGGAGGGGTCTATCCATTGGTGTTGAGATGCAAGCATGAAACGTACGATTTGCTAAAGGCCAACGCTGATTCAAATACTGTGCATTAGGATTTGGAAGGAAAAGTACGACCCTCCGGGCGAGGGCAGTCGCAAGTAGTGCAACGGCAGCCATGTGCCACTATAACCGAGAGGTGCATCTCCGCGATATATATCCTGTGTAAGTCATGAAGACACACGGGGGAGACAGCTCTAGGTGGGCTGATGATAGGGCCTCGGCTTGCCACTGGATGATCAGACATTGTTTATAGCGTATTGGATATGGCTTGTATGGAGATATACGCTGTTAAGTTAAATACGGCTGGGCGGACAAGGCTGGAGACTTGTGTGTGTGTGTGTGTGCGCGCTTGTGCATCAGCAATTTCTATTCTTGAGTATATAGATATAGTACAGGGCGTATGGCTTTATGTCTGGTTGTACATATTGCAGCACACTGTCGCATAGTAGTTTGTGAGAGGCTTCCGAGTATCGATAGTCTCTACATCTACCATAGTAGTCTCATCTCTTAACCATATACAGAACGAGCCTTTCTTGTCTCTTCTCTCACCTTTGGACGACCTCGTGACAACGGGCCTTACCAATCCGATAAGGCGGCTACCGTTGCTGCCCAACCTCGTTCGACAAAGAAGCTGTCGTATCCTATTGGATCCCTGAGTCCATGCGGCCAGTGAACGCGGCCTGGCCGGGGCCCGCATGATGACGACGAACCTATAGCACTCTCAGCTATACTCAGAGCAGAGCAAAAATGAAGTCATGGAATCGTATTATCACAGATAAACACAAAGACTCGGAGGGAGTTATCAGAAAGCGAAACTGGATCAATGCCGGGTGTTGACGTTGCCAACAAGTAATGCATGAGTTCAGGCAACTCTTATAGTTCAACGTCCATGGTCATGCAAAATATCGAGAACCGAGGAGCATAGGCCCTGCCATGCAATGTGCAGTAGCCACGGCGGATGCGATGCAAGGCCAAGGATTCCCCGTACTTTGAAGAGCAGAGCAAGCCATAGTGGCGCAGAACCAAGGACGGCACAAACACGAGGCCCCACTGATACAGTAAGGTACCTACCTACAGCACAGTTATCTCATCCCGTGCCGTCAAGACATTGTCTTAGACAAGCCACCATCTCACCCCGACGCCCTCTTCAGCCTGTTATCGGCTGGTCTAAAATAACACCCGCCCTTCTTCCCTCTTTGGGAATCTAGTCAGTTCAAAGTGTACCACTGGGCATATTGTCAATCTTGATCAGCCACATTCAAGGCGCAGTTTCAATGGTGTGACACACATGCTCGCGAGGTAGCATCAACACCATCGCCATCACGGCTAGAGCACGACACGTTCTACTGAGAGGAATGTTCTTTGTTCAATCGTAAACACTAATCTCATATCATTCATACCATAAAATAACATACAACTAGCCAGCCCGCCTGGGACTGGACGTTGCTTCAGAGAATCGAATGAATTCCAAACAAACAAGTAAATGGATCATCGACGCGCTCGTTTCGTCGTCATCATTGACCATTTCAGTCATTGTCGTCTTTCGACGTATACCAATTTCCATCTTCGTCCACCAATATCCGTATCCTTTCCTGTCTCTCCCTTGCACTGTGACAATAATATCCAGACTCGTATGGACTGGGCTCCTTCGTAGAGTCTGCGTGCTTCGCTTCTCTGCTGGCTACTGTTTCGCCGCTGCTTTCGACCCCAATCTCACACTCGCACCCACCATCAACCACACCCCTTTCGCCGTTACCCAAAGAATAAAGGTATCCAATTTCGAGACAGGAAATCCAATTTCAAGCCGGGAAAATTCACTCAAAACAAATCAATGCACGCTCGCTTGTTCGATCCATAGCAAATCAAAAACGACCCCAAGATAGGAAATTCGCAAGAAACGACAAATGGAAGACAAGAAACCGTCCGTTTGGGTGCGTGAGCAACATGTCTGAAGTGCGCGAGAGCGACGTCGAGTGTATGGCAGCTCATCCCCCGTGAAGAGGAAGAAGAAAAGCCGACTTCAAGGAAAAAGTTGGTAACAAGGAAAAAAACAAGTAGTACAAAGGAAAACAACTTAATCAAGCCATTAAGGCAGAAAAGCCGTGGATTCATCATCGTGGCATTTTTTATATCTTTGATTCGTGTCTTCGTTCATGTCCTTAATTCGTTGCATTGCTGCTCATTCTGTGCGTTGTTGCACTCTGACACCATTTTCGCGAAGTTGCGCACAACCTCATTGGGAACTTGGTCCCAGAGAAGAGAGCGCGTGTACACTTCGGCTACACCGTTTTGTTTGTCTGTTGTTCGCATCGCTGCGAGCGCGTCGGCTAGGTTCCGGCGACCTTGGCTGGGTGATGACCTATCAGGGGCATTGTGGAGGAAGTCTTGCGAGTTGACATTGTTGTACTGGGCAGCCGACAGCGAGAAGATCTGTTCGTTGGTCTGCTCCTGTGTTGGCTGAGTGAGGGCGTCGCCGAGCTCCGCAAGCATCGAAGGCGCAACACCGTCCATCACAATATCGTTCATAGGAATAGCGTTGCCCCAGCTGGCAGCACCCGATGGCTGGGGGGCGGCTTGCAGACTGGCTGACTGAGAGTTGACACCGGCATCCTTGAGAACGTTGTCCAAAAGAGTGGCCGAAGCAACCCTGACATCTTCCGAGACGCGGGGGATTGATGGGGTTGAGCGGCTCGAGAGAACGAAAGCGCCAACGAGGAAGAGCATGAAGAGAAGACCGCCTTGGGCAGGCTTGTCGCTCTCGGCAAAGGGGTTGTTGTCGTTCTTCTTGGCGGGAACAATAGACATCTCCTGCTTGACCTCGGGCTCGACGGGGTAATCGTGAAGGAAGTTGGATGCGTCCCATGCGCCAGGCATGCCCATGCCATCCATGTCGTCGAAGCCGGAGGAGAAACCATTGTCTGCAGTCGCGGGAACGGCGCTCTCGAGTCGTTGAACATGCTCGGTGAGGACGCCGACCTTCTTCCTCAGCTCGCCAGTTTCAATGGTGTGGGTGCGGATCATCTCCTCCTTCTCAAGGTTGAGGCCCTCGATGTAGTTGGTGTATGACTGCTTCTCGAGAAGTACCTGCTCAAGCTTGGAGCGGAGCTCATTCATCTCGTCCTCCATGTCAGTGATCAGGGCGGTATAATGCTTCTTCTCATCCTCCAGACGCTCAGTGTGCTGCTTCTTGCGTTGTCTTGAGTCAAGGCTGACGGTAGTTAGTATCATACCAAGGAGATTGATTGTTCATGCTTATTTAGTGGGACAGAACTTACGCTGCTTGTCGGTTACGGAGCAGTCGCTTCTGCTGCTTGAGCTCCTTGATCTCTTGTTCATCAGTAGACTGAGAAATAAGATGGTCGATGTTGCTGAGGTTTCGCTCCGCTGGGATATCAAAGCGAGCGTTCTTTTTCCTAATGCCATCACCTCGGCGCATCTCGTTGTGTGAGCGGAGACCGGGGCTGCTAGGACGCATCTTGTTCTTGTTAATGGGCTGCTGAGGAGTCATCCACTCTTTCTGTGGAGAAGTGGGGATGGACTGGTTTCCGGCATGGAGCGACGAGAACATGTTTCCAGGGTTGGAGAACGGTGTTGGGCCGGTCATGGGTCGCTGGAAGAGAGGAAGATTGGTGTCATAATCGGCGGAAACACCGTCAAAAGGATGCAGAGGAGTACAAGCGCCAGAGCTGTTTCCGAGTGCCCAGTTGGCGGAGGAAGCAAAAGCGTTGTGCTGATTTTGCTCAATGCGCATAAAAGGGTTGTTGCTGTGCTGGTCGAAGAAGGGGTTGTTGGAGGGAACAGACTGCATATCGACCGACTGCCAATCCTCTGTCTTTGGTGAAAAGAGAGAAGGGCCGACGGCGAAAGACTCTCGACGACTGTCAGCCATGGGAGGCGATAGTTCTAAGCCGGAATCGATTGTGTTGCGTTCGAGAATGTTGTCGTCTAGTACACTGTTGTCTTCGTCTTCGAAGTACTTCTGTGCGTGTTGTGTATCCACGGTTAGAGAAGCTGGACGATAAAATGGTTGTTGCATTTGAAATGTTGAAGTCATTTTAGGGTAGTGTAGTGAGTGAGTTGGTGAGTGAGTGAAGGATGTTGTGGGTATGGGGATGGATATAAGAAGAAGAGGATGGGTGGGGATGTTTAAAAGAAGAAACAATGGAAGCAAGGCTGTAAAGGGAAGGGCACAGGGAATCTGAAGATGGAAACCCAAATTCAAAGTCAAAGTCGATCTCAAGGTGAAGTAGAGCACACAGAGGCACAAGAGGGAAAGCGAAGAGAGGCTGGGTTTTGTGGGAGGGGCGCGGCAAATAATAAAAGTACGGATACCCAGGATAAGGTATCATCATTTTTCCCCCCATGCGCGGGAGACACTCAAACAATGTTTGGTGGGCAGCAGCCAGCAGCGGTGAAGGGCGAAACGGGTACGGGTGTGTATTTTTGGCAGCCTGCCAAGTTTTCACTCAGCAGCTCACCTCACTTGAGGTCGAGGGAAGACAAGGGTAGGGCAGGGGGCGTGTAAGGTGAAGAAGGTGGGTTTGAGAACCTGGAAGGGAGGAGCATGGGGAGCCAGAAAGCCCGACCCTTTCCATGCTTTTGGGGTGGGGTCAAGTGCCATGGCCAAAGGGTACAGCGAGTGTGACTCAATGCTCGGTGCAAGATCGGGGGAGATGGTTCGTACCTCTCGAGTATCGTGGGACAGTGTATTCTTGGTTTGTGACCAAAAGAGTGATGAGGAGGAAGTTGATGATGGGATAGGGATAGGCTCAGATGATCTTGTTTTACCTTGCTTTGCTTGCCTGCTATAGCTAACGTTTTCAAGGCGCAGCAGAAGTTAAAGACGTGGGGTTCTTGGGTCTCGCCGTGCAGTAGGTAGAGTTTGCTTCATCCAAAATAGGCTTCGTATTCAGACTTCAAAATAAGAATCGTTGAATCCTTTGGATATGAAGGCGGTAAAACCCAAACCAAAAAATATGGAGTGTGGTGATATGATGAAGGAAGATTGAACGCGGCTGGCGAGGGATGGAATAATATTGGCATGTGCGGGCGGGAAGCCGGACACTTGAGCGGCCACGACGGGAAGGGACGGGAATGGCAATAAGCGCAGCGACTGATACTCACAACAGGCAAAAAGAAAATCCAAATTGGAAACAGCAAAAGAAGCGCGCGACTGGAAGCTCTGTCTGCCTGCAATGCAGTATATTGCAGTGGTGCAGCCCAACCCAGCCGGCGCGGCGCAACGGACAGTGACCAAAGAGAGAGCGGTACTTACAACGACAGTCCAAAGGATGACCTATAGGATGGTGTGGGCTAGGCCTTTGGTGGTGCTGATGATGTCCGCTGGTGTTTATTGCCTTGGTGGTGTCGCTTTCCGAAGTGAGACAGACGTATAGACTGTGCAGTGCCGGTTTATATGGTAGATGGTGCAATGTGTAATATGCAATTCAGATCTGGATGGATGATAGGAAGTCGAGACGATATATGATTGTTGAAAACAGACTACTGCTTTGGGATCAACGCGAGGAACATCTTCGATTATGTACTCACCCCGGGCAAGCAGCCGGCAATTGCGCCTGTGGAGCAGGCATCCAAGCATCGCATCTTGGACAACGACGGCGATACCTAGACTTGGAGAAACGCGGTCATGTCATGGCAGGCATGGACAGGTCTTGTCGGGATTCGCAGGGGACCTCTTAGACGGATGGACATGGGGCTGGACGTGGCCCACCAGAGGCCGGGCCATGGATTGGGCCGTCGTCTCCCTCGGTATAGGAAGACATGTCCGGTTCAATGAGAGCTTCAAGAACAATGGCTACATAGATCCCATAAGCGCTTTACTGAGGGTGTGACTACAGTGACGGGGAATGCGAATATAGATGAATGAGAATGAGAGAGTTTGCAAAGTGAATGAGTAAACAAGCCAGTGAATAAGCGTTTGGACGAGCACGAGTCTCATTGATTTAGCCGTCTACGAGGTATCCAATGTGATATGGGAATAAGAACTCAGCGTAGTAGGAGATCTATGTGGGTGTGGAGGCGTAAGTCAGGCTTGGGGGGCCTCAATCGGCCAGGCAAACTTGGGGTCCAACCAGGCTGAGGATAGCATCAAGATGATACGGGATGAGAGAAGAGAAGAGCTAAGCGGAATAGACTGGCGATTGTTCTCTGTTCGTCGGTCATCCCCCACAGCCAGAGCCAACATCGCCGACATAGGCAGTCAGTCATAATAGCGGTGATGAGTTTCACTGCGCCCAGACAAATCTGTAACAACGACTCCATATCAATTATCGTTGCGGTGGAAACCATCGAAACGTAACAGTCGTCTAATGGACGGGAGGGACGAGGGCAGCACTCCGCAAAGCAGAGCGAGATTATGGTCGTGGCAGCGGTAGCTACACCATGACAGTCACCAGATCCTGATCCCCAGATGTTAAACCGAGCTGCCGTATCCACGACAGATCAAGGTCAGTCAAACACACCAAGCAGGGGATTTCCCTCATGTGTCATCCGAGCTCGGCCCAAAAGTAGGATTACCATGATCGCTATTCGTCCTTTCTCGTCAGCCATGGAGCCCGTGTGAACAATGGCAACGGCGTATGCTCATGTTAGCTTCAGATATGGGCCGTCGTCACTTGACCGCTGCTCTATCCTGTAACATATCGTACATCAGCCATCATGTCCTATTCCCCCTTAGGCCGCGATCGATTCATGTCATGGGCGGTGCTCTCGAGTGATGAGGCCATCATCTAGGGCTTTGCTATGTTTGGACTCTGCGATATTCTTATTGCTTTAGTTAGTTAATGCCTGGACTAGAAACCTGCCCACCCTGTCACCATCCCAGCAACCCCACGCTTCTGAGAGCCAGTCACTCCCTTTGAGTGGTGTGATGGCTGAAGGCTGACTACGAGCTTGCAAGGGTCGAAGAAGCATGGGAGAGGTAGTTTACTGCCGACGCGACAAGAGTAGCAAAAAGGCAGCCAAAGAACATGAAGAACATGCTATGGAATCGCTCAGGGAAAAAGCAAAGGACCATCATGCCTGGGGAGCCTTTACAGAGCGGCACAAACCCCGGTAGATTGGCCGTGGATGGGACTGGGTCTAATGGCGGGAAGCCATGTGCTAAACTTGATGCTCCCCAGGTTAGGTAGATATCGGCACCTCTAACACGGGAGCATCTTGAGACGGTAAGATGCTCTCACTCAGGCTTGCGATATCATCACGTCTAATTAGCAACTTCAATATCTACAGCAAGCTCGACTTGACAATTTCATTAGGTCTAGCCTCGGGCGCTGCTGGGCCGGCCCGGCCACCTTAGTTTGGCTACCAGAGCTCGGCGACCTAACATTGGAAAATTCCAAGACGTTGGGCACCAAAAAAACGGACGCTAATTCTCAGAGCTTGGGGCCTTAACTCTGCATCAGCCGCGAGCCACTAACACCAATGGCAGGCTTCCTATTGAACAGTCTGAATGCGCCGTGGGGTAAGAACGTGTCGATGTACCTTCCGATGTACCGATGGCTGATGGAAGCGGAAGGACCTGGGCGGCCTGGACCCAATACCCTGGCCATCTTCAGCGAATACTTCACCACGGCTCTTCATTTTACAAGGCAAACTACGAGACAACACAAGACGAAACGCGAGGACCGCGTTCCAAGTTCCAAGTTCCAACACCGCGTTTTCTACTCCATCTTTAGAAGCTGTGGATGCTTTATTCTTCTTTGGTTCTAGCGAGGAACCTCGAACCCCTTCGGCCCCAGCCAGACCAGAGCACACGCCACGGCGCCATGGATTTGCCTCAGAATGGATATCTCGACTGGCTTCATCCTGGCGCGAGTTGTCCACATTTTGAAAATCATCCATCACCAGGGAAGGCAGTCCGATTGACCCCCAAACCTCTTACGGAGTACAGCATCTCACATGCGAATCTATGGAACATTCGGCAACAGACCTGGGTTTGAGCTTAACCGAGCGGAGCGCGGTATCTTCTCCTTGGACAGCTCTTGAGCAAGGAATGTATCTTTCCAACACGCTCAACTGACAATAATCGAGATCTTGGTCCAGCATTGGTCCAAAGTTATGCTGACTTAGCTCGGAGTACTGGATAGATGCCTCAGGCATAAATTTTGGCATTGTAATCCAGACATCGGATCCTGGGCATCATGGAACTTGACAGGCTCCAAGTGCCGTTTGCTGATCATGGCAGACAACACAACAAATACCGTCGTCTCCTGCGAGGATACGCTTGGTATCATCTGCTATGGTCCGATTCACCTGCGGAATCTCCAATAGCTCATCAGCCAAGAGATGCTGCTCTTGATCCTACACTGGTACATCGATGCCTCCGTCACTGTAGGTGGCTGGGGAGGACGACTGCGACTACAGCTCCCACACGCTCCCACATGTGCGCGTCTGCACGCCCTCTACAACCCTATTTCTAACCACTAGGCTCGTGAGCCTGAGATCATGTATCCACTGTGCTTCATGGTCGCATAATGGGTCGCGCGTGGTGCTTCTCTTTTGAGCAATTTGTTTTGTCGGTGTGTTACGCGTGCGCGTCTTCTCCCTAGTTAAGTAGAAGAAATGGCAGACACATTGGTCCATCGTCCCCTGCTGACTTGCTCTTTGGCAGATCCTAGATGCCTTAGCGTCATGGCTTTGGCTGGTCTAAGGTCCAAACGCCGTGAGCTCGGTGTGCTTTCAGATCCATGCTTCGAACTCGAGGACCCTTCTTGCGTGGGAGAAAATACCACAGGCAAGACTTCGAGGCGAACCGACTTTGATAAGGCGCCTTCGACTTACTTCATCAGGATGTTGGCACAGCCTGCTAGGTTACTCTTTAAGGCTTTTTCAACCTTGCCAACAGCATGGCAAGATAGGACTTCGTCAATTTTCATACCCTCGGATCTGAGCATCTTGTTACGGCCTGTACGAGTTCATATCAAGTGTGCGACTATTTTTTGTCGCTATCATGGACTTTCGGACCATATTCCGGGAGGGTCAGGTTGGGTAAACGAGCGGCGCCATTCAAAACTGCCCAATCTGTCACGATATCCAATCGTTTGAATAGGGCGAGAAGGCTCTGGTGCTTCATTCGCCCAAAATGCCGACCTTGCTTGGCCTACGCCGTCCATAAACTGCCTATTCAAGCAACAGGCTTCCACCTCGTGCATGCACTTTAGCCAATTTTGGCTATCCATAACCCAAGTGGGCTATGCAGTGTATCCTTATCGACTCGGAACATCTCAAACCCCATGTATGGTCCCCAAGACGTGCGTCTCGGCCATCCCAAGAGCCTCATCACTCTCCGAGGCCGACAGGATCAATGAGACAGGGTCTGCTGCGACTCTGAATGGCTTTCTCATCACAGCACTAGGGGCATTACTCACCAATTCCGACATGAATCCGATATGAAGGCCGCCCAAAGTCGTTGCCCAACTGTCTCAACATGTCCATTGGTGAACATCAGATACCGCTATTATGACTCGATGGGAGGACTGCGATATTCGGACATACGTTTTGGCCCCCACGACAACGCAAGACCTCGCCAAATGCGGTCAACGGTTTCAGATAGCACATGCCCTTCAGTTCCCCTGGTCTAACGCTCTAACAATGATTCAGTCGTTGTTCATACAGTGTGCCATATGTCAAAAGTCAAGAGACATTCAGACTTGGATATCTGCTATGACGCAACCTCGAAGTTACCTTGATCAGCAGCGCAGCTCAAGCTGGTGCTGTTCTTTGATCCTTAATCCCAGGTAGTCCCTGATCCCCTCCTACTTAGATGTGAGGATCCCGTCGCACGGAGCTCACCTTACTGCTAGGAGTTACCATGTTGCGCTCCATTACCACATGCCGGGCTATCTTAAGCCACCAAAAGAGATAACCGAATCTCATATTTACACTGGTATGCGACAGAAAAGATTGTCGACTATCTGGCGAGTTTTTTTCGTTCTCATGTCGTCGTCGAGGCAAAACGTGCCTCCCGAACATGCGGTCTAGGAATCCCTGTCCAAGTTTGGGTCCGCCCTCTCATTATGAATGGCAAGAGATTTTAGCATAATGATCCACCCCTCTGGAAATTGCTATTTCCAAGCAAGCATCTGAGCTCTTGAAGGAACCAGCCTCAATAAGTGTCTTACGATTTCGCAAGCCTGTGGCTGAAGTTTCCGGAGAAGTCGGATTAATCATGATGCTCATTCGATCCCGCGTCCATAATCCCCACCTCTTATTCCAACATCTGAAACCCTGATAACGACTACATCATAAATCGCTTGACACTACAGATAAGACCTAGGATGAAATAAGAGTTGACACATGCGGCATGCTGGGATGAAGATTCGCCGATCCCACGAAATCTTGGTCACCTAGAAATGTCATCGTGAAACAGGCATGTCGCAGCCGAAGATCTGCGATGACGCTCACAGCATCTTAGAACAAGAAAACATAATGTTCCCTTTTGGAGGACGAAACATACGGAAATGACTCTATGTGGACTAGTCTCGTCTTGCAAGTGCAATTGAGATCCCAATCAGGTATATTTTGCGAAGCTGAAGTATCATTTGTATGTCGAAACTACCGACTGCTTTGAAGTCAAAGCGTTGATACTAGCAAACAATTATCCAGGATAATTCTGAAACTTTGCTTCTTAAACACGGCAGCGTGCATTAGTCAAGCATGTAAGCCAAGTTCGTAAAATAGCAATGCATGATATCATCCGCATGCTGTTTTAGATCAAGTTACACCTTCAGAATAGAAGCTCTCTTGACTATTTTTAACTAACTGGACTGCAGATTGGCCAGTACGATATCAATTGGTTATTTGGAGGTATCTTCTGATGAGCATCTACTGCGTACGGGCTTTCTTGGTCAACCTCGGCAGCATCACGCCAGACACTTAGCCTGAGAGAATACAAACAAGGCGTCATCCTCTTTGTATCCTCAAGCCCCTCGATATGGCTGGAAACTCCAGTGACGTTTATCTGAAAAGTCTTCTTATAATGAGATGCTCACATTGAGAAGGCTTGACCATGATTCCGGTTTCAAATCATGACGACAGTCGTCTATAACCGGCCAGCTCTTCCTACCTTGGCTATTGTAAGAAGATTTGGCGGTGAGTATACTTTGCCACATCTGTCAGGGTTCCAGATAGCTGGGGAAGAACTTGCCAGCCACTCGACTTCACACCAAGATGTGTTCCTGAAACAAGTGGCTTCGAGCTGAAGGCTGGGCCAACGTTTTCTAGAGAGAGTAAGCGGGGGTTACCCAGTCGCGACGGGATGAAACGGATGGCCGCTCCGATATTGAAACAAAGTCTCGTTCAGCAGGATCTTTCTTCGTGTTGAAGTATGATCTGACAGGTGCGGCTCCGGAACGTCAATAGATCATACCGGAAGTTCCGGGCGAATGGCATATGCGTTCTATCATGGATATCCGGATTCCGTCACCAGAATCTTAAATGAATTAAGAGGCTTCGTCATGGATCCTGGCCATCGAGCTTGGTGGCTTAACAAAGTTTCTTGCTCAAGAACGAATGCCATCGATATGATGGAGGGACGGTGTCGCTAAGACCTGGCTGGTGATTGTTCGAGAGCTTTGATGCAAATATACAACGTACAAAACACAACACCACGTCGGCATCACAAACTCCGTGGCAGCATAGAATAATCCAACAATGAAACTCGGCAAGGTGACCGTTCACATTTGCTGAGTTTTCTGAGGAAGAAGCCTGGCATATTCAACAGCTGGACTTGGGTGGCATTGCGCCGCGAACGATGTTACACTGGTAACTGGTACTTTGGACACACATCGCTCAAGATTGTGTGTTCTGCAACCGCTTCTGTCAAGCTCTGTTGAAGTGTTCGGCGCCATGGACTCGGTTTTAGTCACGGCCAAACCAGCAATGATACCGTGGTGCCGTGTCCACCATCGTTGGCGATGCCTTCTGATCGTGCACCATCTGAGATCAGGTTCCCCCATCGCCTTCCATCTCCAGGATACCGCCCAGTACGCTTCTGTGCCCCTCTTATCAGATCGTCTGTGTCTTGTTCCCCTAGAAACTCCGCATTTCGACGTGTCTTGTACTCTCAAAACCGTCTCCTCGCGGATCCTGAAGAGTATCCATGTCTCCCAGTCACACAGGAAGGAGAGGCTCGTCACTAAGTAGCAAATCTGCTTCGGTAGATGCTCCTCACAAAAGGAGAGCAATATTACAACGTGTGCCATGACTCCAGATGTCAAGACTCGCACATAATTCGCCCAGTGTGTCGCCGCCGCGCGCAACTCCTCTGCCGTGGACTTGGGAGAAATGCAGATATAATACGAGATGAGGGGTGCATATGTGTTCGTTTTCCTTTCGGAACTTGAAGTGGAACTTGGCCAGAGGTATAGAAAGGACCTACGACCAGCACTTCAACCCTTTGTCTTTGAGAAGAATGATACTTGATATTCGACCGAGCCGTTTTCGACATGAAGTTGACCAACTTCCCCGTACTCATCCCTGCTTTTACAGCGCAAGTATGTTGGCATAGCAGTTTGTTGTATCTCTTGTGCCTCTGTTCCAGCTTTACGACAGCTTCATTAGGGGCTGTTTCATTTATAGTGCCAGACATCGCACCTCTACAACTATGTAGTTGTCTCTAAGCCTTTGAATATGACTAACACTTTCACTGGCAGATCGCTATCAATGATCCCCTCATCATAAGTTCCAGCCTTCTCAACATTCCCTTCGTCCCCAATGCGGGCACGCTCGTTTCGGAGCCTGGCTACGAGCCTCCTCTCGAGGCGACATTCATTCAAGGCAGCGACTTTCTACGGCGTGATCCAGATGGGCAATGGGTCAAGCTTGAAGTTACGAGCGTTGCTCGCGATACGTCAGGCGCCATGCTACGTTTCAGTTACAACGGCGTCGTGGATATGGAGGGGGATGAGGGGAAGGTAATCCGAGGAGATGCGAACGCTACGACAACGGGATTTGGAAATGCCTGTGAGTGGTGTTCTCCTGTGGGCACTGAAATCGCTTTAATTTTTCGCCTTGCTCGGCAGGGCTTGAGTTGGTGTGGCAATAATCGTAAACTGGATACTAACAAAGCTACCTAGTTGTACAGATTAGATTCGAGACTGATGCCCCTGGTCTGAAACTCTTGCAGGACAAGCTCTATGTAGGCTCAGGCAGATTCATCGTTGAGGAAGACCACCCAGTCATTGTGGAATACAAAATCAGCGAGGTAAGTGCGCAGTGCAACAAGAAAACGAAGTCCGGTTGAAGTGTCGACTAAATGCGATATTGATTGACTCGAGGGTCGATCTTGTCATGTATGAACAAAGGGTTATTTATGGGTTATGATATGAATGACGGGGGTCATGTTGGACGGATTTCTGCGTTATGTTGTTCCAATTTTGGAAATCTATTCGTGTTTGGGGAACTAGAAACAAGCCTCACTTTGATACAAAAACCGCAAAGCCACCAGTTCGTGTGTGTATGCCCTCGGTCCTTGGTCCTTGGTCCCCCCTGTTGCATTCAGCTCCCCTATGAAGCAACTTAGTCGTGGCCCCAAAACTCCAGTCTGCGGTGCTTTGTTACTGCAGAAATATGCTTTGCCGTGTCTCCTTTGCTTTGCTTATCTTGTCTGGCTGATCAATCCTTCGACGCCAGACTCAATAAATGCCTCCCAGATTGTATACATTTGAATCCGCCCATCTATTGGACGAATACTCCGCCTTCTCCGCCTTATGTGTCACGCTACACATCTTAGCCACATCGGTATTAGTCCGCGCTTATTGGGGAGCGCTGGAGAGCTGCAGGAGTCGCTCGCCGGCGCGGATGTTGGCATACTCGTATGCCTTGGACTCGGGAGGGAAGGTTCCGTTGGCAGCCCAGAGGTCGATCAAGGGCTGCATGGGCTCCAGCTCAGCAGGCTTGAGCATATCCAGGGCGGTAGCAGTCAGGACGAAGTGGGAGAAGCAACTGTTGAGCTGCTTCTCAAGGTTGATGTGGTAGAAGGGCTCGGAGAAGTGAGCCCAGTAAAGGTGAGCGTAAACTCGGAACATTTGTCGGAAGATCATCTGGCAGATATCCACGAACTTATCGGGGAAGCCTGAACGCTTTCCGATATACTCAGGCTCACCAGGGTTCGAGAGCTGGGACAAAGGTGTGGTGGTAATGGAGGGGTTGTGGGCGTACGAGACACCGGAGGGGTCGGTTGGGAAGATGTTGGTGTCGTCGATCTTGCCAGAGATCCATCGCTGCATAAGAGTCATGTACTCGTAAGCAGGGAGCTCAACAGGCTCTCTGTTTCGGTTGAGCCAAGTAAAGGAGTGGTTACTAGTGGGGGTAAGTAAGTATGTGTATAGGGCGTAGAAAACAGTGTCACTCACGCTCCAGCCGACATGCGCGGGCAGCTGGTTGAGTTGCAAACGGATGTGCCATCATCCTCCTTCTCATGAATAACTCGAACAAAGTTCCATAGGTTGCGATAATGCTCAACAACTAAGCAATGTTAGCATCTACAAGAACTCGCACTTGACATTGAGGGTTGTTACCTTGATGAGCAATCCACTCGCCTTGCTCGACAGTCTTAGGCCGGGCACTCAATGTCATGAAGTTGCCCTTGACAATGTGCTTGGCGTACTGGGCGTTGAGCCACAGAGGAAGAGGTCGAGGAAGGTGATATGAGTTGACGAGTTCGTCGCCGCTCATGACGCCGCTGGAGTCGTCCATGCCAATGGTCTGAGCAAGCGAGGGAGAGTTTGGCAGAGGAGGGACCTTTGGGGCCAAACTGGTCGAGGATTGACTCCCCTCTCTGGGCAGCTCTGGAGGGGGAGGCTGGCTGGCGGTAGAACCAGTTGGGCTCTTTTGAGGACCAGAAGAAGACTTGCCTGAGCCTCCTCGGAAACGAGCGTTGCTGATAGTGATTTGTCAGTAAGAGAGAATAAGAATAAGAATAAGAGAATAGAATAGAGCAGAGCCAAGATGAAGAGAGAGTAGAAAAGGGAAAGATCTAGCGTGACAGCACACTATGCTTAGATAGGTGCAGTTGGTTGAAACATTGCCAGGTCCGCCCATGACAGCTGCAGAAAAGCGCCATGCGTGACGCCCTTACAAGGGAAGGGAAGGGGAAGGGAGAGATGATATTGATATATGATTGAGAGGCTGTTCATGATATTGGCAGAGAGCGGGCTTATCGTGATAAGGACTCTGCAAGTGAACAAGCATTGGCAGAAGCTTAAGATGAATGTTTTCAGCCTCAACGGCCTTGGGGAGACATGTCTTGGATGTGGTACTAGGGAACCACATGGGGCGGATGAGAGAGTTTGGTCGTGTACATTCGTTCGATCAAACCCTCGAAATGCATGGGCATTGGCTCGAGAGGTGAAGGTAGCAAAGATGATGAAATGGGGATGTTGCACTCGCACAGAACAGAAAGAAGATTATGGCTGGTAGGGAAGCAATCGTAGTACTCACATGCCGGAAAAGAGGTTCGACATGGTTGACTTGACTTGGAAAAGAAAGGCGGGGTGAAATCGTGAGTGAGAGGCGATAGAGAAGGACTCCGCGAGGGGCTCCCAGGCTGAGGTTGAGGTTGAGGCTGAGGTTAAGGTTGAACGAGTCGTTATTCGGGCGTTATCGCTGCTTCTGCCGTCTCGGGTATCCTCTTGGCCCTTGTTGAAGCCGCGTGTTGTGTTGTGAGGATCAATATCAGATCCAATATCAGGAGCTGGCGTTGGTTTGAGAAAGGGGGTTTTTGAGGTGTCGGCTTGGATTTGGATTTGGATTTGGATCTGGGTGATGAATAGCGGCTAAGTACCCCGTAACTTTGAGAAGAGCGCCACACGCTAGCGCACCTTGCTCCAGAAGCCTCCCTGCCGCTCTGCCTGCGACTGGCTGCGCTGCGCTGTAACTGGCCCAACACTCAGATGTCACCTGAAGCGCGTGGCGCACCATGCCTGTTTCAGAGTTCTAGAGACCAAGCACCTCACAGAAAGGGCCACTCCTGATGCTGTAGCGTGCTTGATCCTTCGTTTCCCTTTCTCCACTGACCTGCAACAATCCAAATAGAGGAGATCAAAGCCATATCTCATCTGTGCTGTGCTGTGCTGTGCTGTGGCTGGACAGCCGATGGAGTGGCTGCGTGGCTGCGTGGCTGGTGCTCTCCCAACCTCAGGCCTGGAAGCAACTGAACGGGTCCCTGGTCTCTGAAAGTCAAAGCCTCGCGACTGAACTGCAAACATACTCTCTCGACTTGCGCGCCAACGTCAACCCGTTTCTTTCACACCTAATTTTCAACGTTGCCCACCTACGCTCTCTTACCACACACAAGCCCCACCATGTCGGACTCAGAAGACCCAATTGATCAAATCGACGATGGCGGCGATGACCTCTTCGGTGATGATGGCGACGATGATATTGTACCCACCAAAGAGCCTGTCCATGAGGATGATGAGCTCGCCTCTGACCCAGAAGGAGACAGCTACGCGCGGTATCGCGATCGCGATGACGATGATGACCAGGCACACGTTCAGACCAAAGATCGAGTTGTCCTTAACATCAAAACTTATCGACACAGAATTCCCAAGCCCAAGGACGGCGCGGTATGTGTTTTTGTTTCTGTTCTTCTTGCTTCGCGCAACATACGAGGCGCTAACTTTGGTCTTTCAGCTGCGAGTCCTCCGTATTCCCAAGTTTCTCAAGATAATGCCTCAAGAATACAACCCCGACACCTTTGAGCCTACGGAATTCGACCTAGAGAATGCCAAAGCCGAACATCCCAAACACGTCGCTCGAGTTCGAAGAGATCACAGTACAGATGAACTCAAAAGCAACACCAACGTCTTTCACTGGAGCGATGGGTCGGTGACGATTTCTGTTGGTGGAGAGCATTACGAAGTGCAAAGAAAGGAGCTCGCGCCGCCGCCAGACAAGCCCTACAACGAGGCTCACGATGGTCACTACTACGCCGCTGCCGCCGAGTTACATAGCAACATCCTCATGACGGTTGGACATATCACAGAGCAGTACAACGTTCGACCCAACAAGACTGTTGGAGACGATGCACTGTCTATCCTTGCCGAGCAAATTGCAAGCGCCAGCAAGCCCGCGAATGCGACAGGCATGATCATCAAGACGACTCGCGACCCCGAACTCCAGAAGAAGCAGGCCGAGTTGGCTGAGAAGGAGAGGATGAAGGCTCAACGACGACGCGAGAATGCTGCCGCCAAGATGGATGGTGGCTACGGTCGATCTGCGCGTGGAGGCTTGTCTATAGGAGACCTTGAAGGAGGGCGACGAGGCGTGGCTGGCTCTCGCAAGCGTGGCGCGCCTGGTGCTGGCAAGCCCAGAAGACGACGAGACGAGGAGTCAGATGAGGAGCTTGAGGATGCTGTGGGCCGGCACGAAGGCTACTCTCTCGACGACGGCTTCATCGTTAACAGTGATGACGAAGCAGAGGATAGCGAGGCAGAGGATGATGATGAAGAAGAGCTTCTCGACGACGACGAAGACGAAAAACCTCGCTCCAAAAGGCAGAGGACAAGGGACCGCAGCGAAGAGGGTAGCGAAGTAGGAGTGGCAGGGAGAGCCCGCCGAAGGAATGTCATTGACGATGACGACGATTAGAAGGGAGATCCTTGGAATTATGGGAAAGGCAGCAAGAGGGTGGTTGCATAACAAGCAAAGGAAGTCGTTGCTGTATAATATGGTGTTCTTTTAAAATATCAATCTGGCTTTTGAAGCAGACGACCGTACTCAAGTAGTCTGACACGGCTTTTATTTAACTTAAACTTACCTAGATCGGTACGGGACGAAACTATCTACGTTGAACTCAACCTTCTGTGCTTGCAATGTATATAGCCGCAAGATAGTGAGCTGCAACTAAGCGAGCATCATTTATCCGAAGCTCATATCCATGATATAGCATGTGAGTGTGGCTCAATCTCCGAGATTCCATGTCTGAAAATTGGTGATCTCATTGGCAATCACATGCCGATTTAGCGTAAAGCGTTGCTACTGTACCTATCCCTACTTTGTTGAACACCTGCGGGGAGCTCTACGAAACCCAACAACACCAACCTACTTTACATGTCCTATCGAATAACCTCTCTTCTTTCTGTTATAGAACCTAATCGCCTAGAATAAGCCTCCCGACAGGCCCTGCATGCGGTATTGGATCTAGAGCTCATGGCCTAGTTCAGGGTACATCGGTCGCGTGTGATCTCGTCGTCGCAAACACGAAACTGGCCGGCCTCCTACAAATGGTACTTGTACTTGTGCTTGTGATCGGCCCTCGGTAACGCGATAATGGGGGTGGTCATCACCGTCTGGGGTGTCGTCGTGGACGTGGCTGGCTTCTGGCAGAGGGTAAGCTGTCCGCTCTTCTCTCAGGTGACACGCGACGTTGTCGTTTCTAACTATGTCGCTGCAGAAGCTTCGGACCTGGTACACGCGCAAGAGCCCCGTTGAGTTGTGGCTGGACCTATTGAGAACTGCAGAGGCCTTCGAGGACTGGGAAGAAGCTGCGCTACATCTCGACAACCTCCTCGGCCTCGATTTATGGCACGTCTGCTCATGGTATAGTCCTTTACTAAGACCAAGTCGGCTAATACCATCACAGGAGGAATAACCCAGCTTCCAAATATTACGACTGGAGGCTTATTGCAGAACGTCTGGACTCTCTTGCGAGCGCACGGGAAGATGCCAACTTTCAGCAGCTTGTCAACCTATTGAGATCCGGCCTCGTTCGAAACCTAGGAAACATCACCTCACCCAAGCTCTACAACCGGTCCTTCGCTGGGACCAAGTATCTCATAGAAGAGTACATAACGCAGATTGCTGAAGCAGTGGAGGATATCCGTGCCCTTCCTACGACTCCCTCGGCTGTACATGGCGCCGGACCATCGTTGACGACACAGATGAAGCTTGACTGTATTCATGATACAAGGCAGGCTTTCGGAAGAAGCACCCTTGTCCTCCAAGGCGGTGCCATATTTGGCATGTGTCACTTGGGCGTCGTGAGGGCTCTCTTTTTGCGTGGGTTACTTCCGCGTATAATCACCGGTACGGCTACAGGCGCCTTGATCGCTGCTCTGGTCGCAATACACACCGAAGATGAGCTGCCAGCAGTCTTGAGTGGCGACGGCATCGACCTTTCAGCCTTTTCGCCAAAGAACGGACACGAGAACGGCGAGCTTTCGACGATTGGAGCCCTCCGGTCAAGGTGGGCGACTTTGCTACGGAGAATTAGACGCTTCTCCAAAGAAGGTTACTTCCTTGATGTGACTGTCCTGGAGGAGTGCGTGAGGGCCAACGTGGGCGACCTCACGTTCGAGGAGGCATATAATCGAAGCAAACGGGTGTTGAATATTACGGTGGCGACAGAAGGCCAGGGAGGAGTACCGACGCTGCTCAACTATCTCACTGCGCCTAATGTGGTATGTTCGTGACGTCTGTGCTATGTTGAATGCCTGTTAACTTGTGCTAGTTGATCTGGACAGCTGCTGTAGCTTCGAATGCTTCGTCGCCGTCGCTATATGGCCATCGCAAGACAACAATGCTCTGCAAAGATGCCCATGGTAACATTGTACCGTGGGCACCGGCCGATACGATCGATTTTCGGCATTGGACTCACACATCGTACTCGGACCGAGACTCGCCTTTGCGACGCATTGCTGAACTCTTCAACGTCAATCACTTCATTGTCAGCCAAGCTAGACCATACCTCATCCCCTTTATTCAGTCGGATATGCATGGTCCGTCCCTGGTGGAGTCTCGAAGCAAGACCACGCAAGTATCTGCATTTCTAGTGCGCATGGTTGGGTTGGAAATAAGACACCGCCTCAGCCAACTGGATACTCTGAACCTGCTACCGACTGGTATCCGCCGCTTCCTAGTCGATGAGCAAGTTCCTGCCGCTTCCATGGTCCTCGTCCCAGAAGTGACAGCTGGGGATTTTGTGCGGTTGCTGGAAACACCAACAAGAGAAACCCTCAACTACTGGGTTCTCAGAGGCGAGAGAAGCGTGTGGCCTGCTGTGGCTGCCCTGCGAATTAGATGTGCCGTCGAGAATGAGCTCGACAGGTCTTACCAGGTTGTGAGAAAGCTCAAGGCCCCGGGTCTCCGACGCAAGGGGAGCATGACGGCCAGCATGGAGGCTGAAAGGAGAGAGCGTAATGGTCAGTTTGGTTCGATTAGTATGGATTTTGGTGCAAGTTGAATACCTAGTTAAGTAGGCATCTTACCTAAAGGCTCTAGGATATAGCAGCATACATGAAGAATAGCCTGTTTTGTTTTACTTGAGTCTCAACACGTCATTCTCCAGTATTTGTACTAACGACGCATGCTCTGTACTACACAAAGTGAATTTCATTGTCAAACGGGGATGTGAAAGTGAGGTATTGGAATTACCCCGGGGTGATACGTCGTCCCCGTTACGCCCCATAAGGCTCGAGGTCACGTCTCTTAGCGGTCACGAGGTCTGATGCCACTGTATCTCTCTCACCGAAGCATCAGGTCCCCCCTCTTTCCCAAAATAGCTGTCTCTCTAACGGGGCGTCCAAGGAAGTGAGGCGATTGACTTTCGACAGGTAATCGACAGTTCCTGTCTAAGGCCCAATAGGTTAGAGGAGGCTCTGCACACGATGATACGAGGGGTTTCTGGTGAGTGCCTGGGTTTGCATGTGCCACTGGGAGAACTAGACTTAGCCCCCGCGTATCGATTATTCAGGGCTGTCTGATCCAGACCGCGGCCGCTGGTGTACCAAGCAAGGGGATACGCCACAGGCTGATGCAGCGTCTGGTTCGTGGTGTCGCAGAGTTCATAAGCTCTGGCCTCACCCACCTCCTCGGGTCAGCGCTTTAAAGCTCGATTGTTAAGAACAAAACGAACCAGATAATCCATTCAGACAACCAGATTGTACGCTGCCCGGCACTTTGCCTTGGGCGGACTAGCTACAGCAGTTGCGTGTTACTGGCCACTGACACAACCCCGAACCGTTGCTTGCACGTAGAGCATCATTGCACTACATCAGACACACACACACACACATATACATATCTCTCTGTCTTCGACCTTCAACCTGAAATACTCGCCAGCTTCATCGCCATGGACTTCACCGATAATAACGAGAGCAACTCGGATTCATCTATGTCTCTCACCTCATCTGTCTTCGCTGAAGACCGCGACGCTGCTCTCTTCAACTTCTATTCTTTCGACAGAGTCATGGACGGAGACAACTACGGGCATCCCGCTCCTCCCACCGCAAACATTTCCGCATCCACTATCCTCGAAGGCACTGCAGCCATCAGATCCCCCTATTGCGAAGCCCACCATGTCTCTATCAACGACTGGACCATCATCAACTCTTCAGCCGCCTCCGAAACCACCTGCCCCGCCCCGGCCTCCATCTCCGTCTCCGTCTCCGTCTCCGTCCCGGTCTCCACCCCCTCCGTCGCCGACTTCACGGTGTCCAACATGCTCCGCTTAGAGCCCCAGGATACCTGGCCTTCCGACTCGGTCGCCAGTCCTGGCTCACACGTGGCACACGGCCGTGCTTCTGACGAAATGGACGAACGTATGTGGATGCATCTGAACAGTTACACCATCGCGCAAGATGTCCAAGGACTCTGCGGCATCGGAGCGTGGGCTGATATGACGGCCAGCCCTCCCCTCGCCAAGAAGATGCGAATTACTCCGCGGCAGTGATAATTCCAACAAAAGTTTTTTGTTTTCCTTGTCAGTTGTTTCGGGACAACCAGGATCGAGGAATGTGCCTGAGAGACATGGATAGTCCTTGTTGATTTTCAGTCGGCAGTTCCACTCATCCACATACGGACACTGTAGCCTTCAACGGTCATGCGTTTCAACTACAGGATCTTCCCTGACCTTTTTCATCTGAACTCATGTGCGATGATGTGTGCAATATCCATGTCAATCCACTGGTGATTTTTTTGTTTTTATGGCTTTGTCCTGCAAGACAGGGCCGACACAGCCACAAGAAACAGGAATGTTTGCTGATGCGAAGGGGGTGCATGCAGTCAGATCATTCAGATGAGATCAGATCGGGTGCAGCAGAAAGAAAACTCTTTGAGACTGCAAACTTTCTCCATACCTGTGAAATGTAACACAAGGCCGTTAAAACAACAAGGAAGCGATCGGCATTCACAATCCCGATGGCATGTTTGCTGCGATAGCTCATGACGCACAGCATATACACATTTCTTTGTCTCATGGGCCTTGGAAGAACCCTGTCATGAGCGTTTAATTACCGTCGTGCAACGAGTTTCGAGCAAATACTTAGGGGACGTTGTGTAAAGATCATGATCGACTGTGTAATAAGGGGTCTCACAATGTTGAATGTCCACTTGAATCGTTGTTTTCCAGCGTATATTGGTATCAAAACGGAGCAGGCGATATCGAAAGAACCACAAAAGAGCGGTAATTCTTCCATGCAGTCTCTTGATGAACATGTCTCACCTCACGCACAGGCGCCAACAGCAGACAGAATGCAGAATGTCCACTGATCTCATGCGCCGTTATAGCAGCGAACTACCCCTACCTACGATTGCATACCCGCCGGCCCAGGGCTCGATTTAGGGTGTTCCTCCCGTTGGAAAGTTGCTTCGAAACAGGAATTAGGCCGCAAAGCATGGGTTAGAGTGGCAGATCAGACCGGGAACCTGCATATGAGTGGAGTGTATACATGTTAGTTGGAGATCCATGGATACGTGGGAAATTAGACATTGGGATGGATGGAACGGAACTCAGAGTGAGAGAAATGATACATGGAGCGTTTCTTCTCCACATCTTATCAAAACATGACAACAGTCGCTTGAATCAACAAAGCAGACAAATCCTGTTGAGAAACTTACTTCGGAAGAGTTCAAGACGGAATGTGAGAATGTTTACCAAACATATTATTCTAGTCACTGCCATGAATGAATCATATTTGTAAATAAAGGGAGACCGTTTTCGAGTCTAATTGATTTCTAAATACCTGGCATTCATCCCTCCCAGATAAGCCAACGCAAGCTTCATCCGTGGATACAGCCGTGACGCCTAATTGGGTAACCGGAAAAGAATAAAACAAAGGTCGTCATTAAAGTAGAATTATACACCCGAAACTTGAAACTCATCAACCCGCGCGTTCTTCATCCAGTGAGTGCGTGCATTAATATCATGTCCATTCAACAACCAAAACTTAGTTGAGGTAAACCATGGCCATAACGGCACCGGCAATCAGGGCCAGAGAAGAGGTCATGCGAGCAGCACCGCTCTCGGGGACGCTGGGGACACCAGTCTGGCCGCCAGCACCACCAGTCTTGGAGGGAGTAGCGATGGGGGTGACAGTGGCGTTCTTGGAAGGACCGGGAGTAGGGATGATGGGCTTGGCGACGGTGGTGGTCTCCTCAAGGGAGGTAGCGGGCTTGGTGACGCTGGCAAGGGTGGTGGCCTCCTCAGTGGAAGCAGCGGAGGTGACACCAGACTTGGTGGCGGTGACAGACTTGGTAACGGAGGGAGCGGCGTAAGAGCCCTGGTACTCAAACTGGGAGCTGTAGTTGATCTCGCCAGCCTTGTCGCTGATCTTGAAGTTGTAGGTGTCTGTGGGGAGCTGAGAAGGGGTGAAGGTGAAAGAGTCACCCTCGGCAGAAGCTGTGTCATGTTAGAACGGTGATGAATAGCTTGTGTCGGGTGTGAGACATACAGGTCAAGGTCTTGTAGTTCTTGAGATCATCAGAAGGGCCGTTCTGGAGAACGATGGTGCAGCCATCGTCACAGCCGGAGTATCGGATGGTGAAAGGCTTGCCCTCGGAAAGAGAGAAGTCGGTGTTGAGGAAAGCAGGCTTAGCCAGGGCCACGGAGGCGAAGGCAGCAATGGTAGCGATAGTGTACTTCATTTTGAAGATTGGTGAGTTTTGTGTGATTGAAAGAATGACTGGGTATTACTAGCAGTCAAAGTTAGTCGATATTTGCTTTGAGTTGTTTCGATAAAGCGCGAATTGTAAAAGAGACTGTGAATAGCGCTCGTGATGATATTGTGCTATCAAAGTTGGAAAAGAGAGTTGAGCAGCACGAGTTGATGTAAACAATAACTCTAGGCAGAGAGGAAGGATTCATGTTGCCGAGTAACTGAATCATCGACAGTTGCATCCAGTTGGCACTGCCAGCTGCGAGTGACGGCAGGTGCCAGTGAACATCCTTCCACTGCTTGTTGCCATTGCCCTAACTGTCTTGCACTTGCTTGCCGCTTCCAAGTCCAAAGGAGGAAGTCGATAGCGCGGGTGTAGATGTGGATGTTCGTATAGAAGGAAAGGCTGGAGAGTAGGTGTGTCGACTTACAGTATGTAGTGAATAGGCACAACGAGGTAGCGAGTTGACTAAGAGACGGCGTTGATGGAGAGGAAGGGAAAAGAGGGAGAATGCAGAGATGGAGAGCGGCTTATTATAATGAAGGGAACTCTGAGCTAGTGACAATATTGAGAGAGACAAAGGGTAAAGGGGAGATGCATTATACACTCAGACGCTACGGATGCCAATCCAATTCAATCCAATCCAGTCTAATCCCACGAGACCTCGCACCAGGCTACCGAGGGCGGGCCCCGGTGGGTGTCTGTTTAAAGATCACAGCCGAGCAGAGGTGTGAGCCGTATGTTGCCAGTGCTCTGTCGTAGCTTCCCGTAGACTCCCCCAGGTTGAAATGAGAAAGTCAGAGCCTAAGAGTCACTCAGGCTCTCTCCTTCCTCTTCCTCCTTTCCCGTTCCCATTCCCGTCCCTTTCCAGGTTCTTTTCCACCTGACCATGGTCCTTTCCCACTTTTACTACCCTGCCATTGGATTAGGAAGCTCGGCCTGATAGTCCATCTTCCTGCTCTCTAAGCTAAGCCCTTGCAACATTTGCTTGGCTGCTTGGCCCATCTCGCTACATCATTGCATTCCATCCACTGGCAGGCCAGCCATGTCAGATCCCTGATGAGGAAATTAGCCATCTAGCCTTAGCGTTCTTGCGACTTGCAGCATGCCAACGCTATGCTCCTTATGGTTCGTTCTCCAATACTTTTGTGGGTGCCATACTCTTTCCTCCAAGGATCTTCCAGTTCCACCTGCAGGATCAACTAACGACCTCTAGGAGTGTTGTGCCTGACAGCCAGAGCGGGCACGCGCCCACCGAGCATAATTTAGCGACATGCGACCTCGACTCATCACAATTTGACTCTCCCCCAGTTCCATCATAGCGCTGGCCGCTGGCCGCTGGCCTTTGGCGGTCGCTTTTACCACAGTTCGTTACCGAGTTGGAGATTCTAGTCTACTCTGGCCATGAGTCGAGCGTTGATCTACAGGCATCTCTCCTCCGCTAGCTGTGTCACCAATTTGATCCGCAGGCAGTCCGGGCTTGTACAGGGTTTCTTGTCAGCCTTGCCTTATTAAACTGGCAAATGGTCACAGCAGCACATTTTTAACCGCGCCTCTCTGGTGTGTACCGGAAGTGGTGCACCTCTTTTCTGGGGCGAGATCAGCTACCCTATCGTCCACCCCATTAGCAGCGATAGCCGCCGTGATTTTAGGTTACCAACTTAAACCAGCTGTCGTAAGCTCCCGGTACGGTGCGATAAGCCAAGGAAGCTGTGTCTTTGTTCTGCTATGTATTGGTCTGGTAAGTGGGGCCATGTCTTGTCCAAAAGTTAAACATGACAGAGACAAACAGTCGACGGAACAAGGCATGATCTCCTACACTCTCAAACTCTCTACCAAGCCACAACACAAGCGAAATATAATAACCCCTACAACCAAGAACCATAGGGGTTGATAAGAGTATCAAGCGTAGAAGCGATCAAGACCCCTGCCCATAACGATTGTGGTCGACACCCAGAAAATCTCAGCGAACCGGCTGCTGAATTATTGATCCCTCCAGGCCTCATCGGCGGTCTGGATCCTTGCGGCTATTGAAAATTTAGCCCCTGGTGCATTCACCTTTCCTTATTGGGCATTACTTTAATGACTCTGACTGAGTCTCTGCCCCCCTTGGTCTGTTAATAGTTCCCTGCAAGCACTTGGGGATATTGTCCATGACTCTAACTAATAAGTTTATTGGAAATATTGATGAAGGGGCGTTCTAGGCACTGTCCATTCTCAAATCATATTCTCCGCGACCGCCCACACCGGTCGGAAATCTCCCTCTCAGCGCCCATAGCGCATCATCCGCCGATGGCCTTCTCCCAAGACTGCGTCTAATTGCGTCTAGTCGCAAATTGGTGTGAATCGATGCCCGTTGATAGCGTGCGCCATCGCCTCGTTGCTGTAGCTGAATGTTAAGCAGCAGAGACAACAAACAGACATGACTTTACCAAGCTTGGTCTTAACTTTCTTCATCTACACGTGTCACCAACGGGTTGCCAGATGGTTAGCATATGCTAGTGATTGAGGATATCACCATGCTCCATATCAACACGTATTCAAGTGAAGCAAGTGAAGCAAGAGAACATCGTGATGCATTCCAGAAAACTTGGCAGAGCCTTTCAGCATGAAATTCATGCCATGGAGATAGGGCAAGTACGCAATGGTATACGTGCGACGCATTCTTTCCGACTAAGCCGATCTGACGCTGCAAGTTCTCTTGTGATGGTGTCTGCCCCAGCCTTCCACGGACAATGTAGTATGCCGATATGCTTCGCAAACAGGACGCGTTTCTGGGCGCCATGTTTATTTGTTGACGTTGTGCTTTGTGGCTTGAAGCTGAGGGATGGCTGGGAAGTCTTGATTGTTATTCTCATCATGATTGATACAGAAACATCCTTCTCATTATGCTCATCAGAAGAAGGTTTGGGAAGCATAAGAGGGAATAATAACGTCGTGCAGGGACAACCAGTCCTCGATGCTTTGCACCACCCTACCACTCAAAATAGTGGCTATGAATCCGCATAATGTGCATGACCCATGAGTGAGCCGCTCATCACTCAACGATCTAGAGAAGCCTGGACACACAGCCTTGTAAGTTGAAGCCGAATTTTTCCTTCACCCGTTGTCTCGCCTTTCTCCGCACCATTGACACTTAGAAACACCGGTCCAGCGCCGTACGGTGTAAGTCGAATAAATAAATAAAATCTCAAGGCACGAGGACAATGCATGACGATCTACCATGTTATCTAGGATCAACGGCACTTCCTGGTCATGGAAGCATCAGTTGCAGGCATCACAACAACCAGAGAGCAATCAGGCTGGGGTCCCCAACTTCTGGCCTTGCTCAAAGCCCGGGCCGAACATGGCATTAACCAACAGCGCGCTCCCCTTCTTCACACAATCTCCCCCAACCCCACACACAACGTTCCAACCTGCATTGCCGCTTGCTGGATTGGGACGACGGGGCCACCTTCTCCGGGTTAGACCATTTGGAGCAGCCTGCTAGTCACAGCCTTGGCTGATACAGGATGTTCCTCCTGTTCGCCAAGCTTTCAAGATACTATCGTGGGATGTCTTCTCTTTCCCCTCTCCTATATGCCGGTCTTTGGGTTCTTTCAGGAATCCAGACATCAGATTTGCCGGCTGGGCATTCGGCTGGGGTTTCTCCCTGACAAGAGAGTATCATCGCCCCGGATCATATCTCCTCCCTCAGGGAAGGATCCAAACCTTACGGAGATGGGTAACTCTTTTTAGTGTAAAGTACGTCGAAGCTATCAGGCCATGCACGACCCCGGTTCGGCATTGAAGACCAAAGGAAATGCCTCATTGATGTGGAACGTCGTGAGTGCCGAACTAAGTCCTTTGATTCTACCTTTTCGATTCTGGGCCTTCAATTCGAAGTCGACGAACGACAGAAAGGCAATTGCTCTTAGTTGCATCCGTACATGAGTATCCAGCCTCCCCGGAGTGACCGACATTGACACTGACTGACACTGACTGACACTAACCCTCCCGCGTCTCATCTTCAAACACACTCTTGTTTGGACACCGTCATCCTCCCCCTCTCAGACCTCCATACAACGCCAATTAGCCATCCGGCCTCCCGAAAACAATTAACTTTCCAGTCCGACAATGATACGAACGAGAGGGAAGAAAAAAAACCTTAACAGGCCCCAACGTCGTCGTCATGCATGCGTTCAACGACGACATTTACCCGGCTCAAAGCGTAATCGGAGTATCTGGTGAACTGTAACTGCTAACTTACAAGATTAAGGTTAAGATCTCGTCCTAAATGAGGATAGAGCCTCCGTTCGATCCCATCAACAAATAGAATATCACTAAGCAAAAGTCTAAAACAACTGTCTAGTCATCAGTGCTAACATAATTGGTGGCTTGTCACATCATGAGTTGATCAAATGCCGTGGCGTGTACCCAGGCAGCTCTTCAATTCGAGAAAATTGTCATTGTCCTTTTCAATTAAAAATTGTGCTCTCTACCTATGTAGAGGTAGCGAGCTATTGCTGTTTTGCCAAGTACGTACATACTCAAAGTGTATCTTCCAAGTCTTCTGCCGAGCATTCAAATCGACGCTGGAATCTGGGTCCCATCATCCGTCGGTTTGGAGACGCTATTCCTCTGTCTCCATTCCGTTAGGCAAGCATCCTTATCATGACATGTCTGCTTATGCACCATCTTATCCACTCCAAAAGATCGTGACACGGTGAACTCCAGAACCAGTCTGCAACACAGCCAAACAAACTCCAATATGCCCCCCTTTAATGCTCAAGCAGGCGCAAGCTACCCTGAACGACAACGTTCTCGAGGATCGAACCGGGAGGGATGTCGATGGTGCTGCCCTCTGTTGCAACAATGATAACAGTGCCCTTGAGCGTCACGCCGCGGCCGAGGTTGACAGCACCAGTGATGGTGAGGTGGTCCAGCTCCAACACCTTAGGGATGGAGGGGATTCGCTTCTGGAAGTCTGAGACCTTCTTGAAATCGCCACCAAGCTTGATCAAGGGGGCGTCACCGAAGCGAGCGGCGCTCATTTGAAGCTGACCGTGCTTTAATGTGTAAAGATCGGACTTGACGAGCATCAGGTCGGAGCAAGTCTTGACAGGCAAGAATCGACGACGGGGAACATTGACACCGTGGGCGTTGTTGAAGTGACGGATGGCGGCACCGACAGCAGTCTCTAGCTGGACGATGGAGATGTCGGACTCGCCCTTCTTGTCACCGGGAATGGTCTTGCCGTTGGGAATAATCTCCATCTCGAGCTCATCGTTCTCCACCACACGCTTGATGGCCTTGAGGTTGAGCCAGATGTTGTTGGTGTTGAAGTACTTAAACTTCTTGATCGACTTGAACTCGTTGACATGCTCCTTGGGGACCTGGGCAATCTCGAGCAGACGAACAGAGCCCTCGTAATCGATGATGGTACCGCCCTTGACATCGGCCTTGGTCTTGTTGGTCAACTCCATGATGTACTCGGCGTTGGTCTCCATCATGTGTTGGAGGATGCGGAGATCAACAACGGCGCCCAGGTTGTCGACGTTGGACAAGAAGACAATCTCGATACCTCGCTCCAGGAGCTTGTCGAGAATGCCAGAGTTGTACAGAGACTCGAAAACATCACCGTGGCCAGGGGGGTACCACTCGTTGATGGGAGAGTCGTTGTCCTTGGGGACGGGCAAGAGAGAGTCCTTGTAGACTCTGGGGTATCGGGACTGGTTGAAGGTAAGGATGTCGACGTTGTGGCCCTCGTACTTCTTGATGATGGCAGCGGTGTCGTCATTTGTGTTGAAGGAGTTCATAAGGATGAAGGGAACGTTAACGTCGTATGTGCGGTTGAGGTACTCGATCTGTCGCACGGAAAGGTCGAGGAAGGACATGCCGTCACGGACCTCAATGACGGACTTGGGACCAACGCAACCCATGGAGGTTCCCAGACCACCGTTGAGCTTCAGAACAGCCAGCTTGTTGAGGAACTGGACAGACTCGGAGTTGGCAAGGTCCTCGTAGTCGACGACCTGACCCTGAGCAGGAGGGGCAATGCGTTCCCAGTCTCTATACTAATATCAGCAACTGTCGCTTCATGATATAAATAGTCGGAAGGAGAGGCATACACAGCGTTGCCTTTGGCCTTGTCGTTGAGGTATCGTCGGAACAGGGCGAAGAAGTTGTCCATCTCGGTCTCGAACAGCTGCAAAATAGGGTTAGCCATGGCTGATCCAGCGAATCAACATATTTCGATCGGGAACTTGCCTTCTTCTGCTCGGGGTCCTTGACGGTCTCGGCGAGGTTGGTCAGAGCATTTCGCATCTGAGCAGCAGCGACGTTGGTAGAGGTGTTCTCGAAAGCCTGAGGCATAATGGGTCAGTATAATGCGGTAACGATGTTGTAGTGTTCAGAATAGCACGCAGGTTGTTACTGAGAGTATATCGTCTCGAGTGAAACTGAGTGAAGGGGGGGAAGGAAGCTCTCAATCTCGTAGAGCGCTTTAATAGCCTCGGGTTTTGGGTGAATGCGTGCAAAACCAGCGCCATTCACCCAACAGAGGTGAAAAGAAGTGGGCGATGCAAGGCTTCCCGCAACTGCAGACTCTAAATGCTCGAGAATCACAATTCATCACTGCAGGATGCGCATCATGGTTAAGTTTTTCAAGACCGGCGAAGCTTGAGCTTTACCCGTACATAATCCATAGGCATCCGCAGTGTGTTTGATGTGATGATTGAGGAGTTGAATCACTTTCTGGACTCACCATGTGGCTGCGAGTCTTGCCATGACGACGCCCATTGCCCTCCTCATCACCGTTGTTGGGCTTGAGGTGGGTAGGTAGCGCACTCTTGATTGCACTGGCCATTGTGAAGGGAGTCGTGCAAGATTAATAAGAATGAATAAGAGAGGAACACAGTGGAAGCAAACGGGAGAAGCAAGATTGTCTTTTTGTATGCGGAAGAGCGAGGTGAAGAGGAGAAGCAAGATGTTAATGGAAAGTCGGCGAGAGGAATGAGGTAAGGCAATAAATGGTAATTAACCTGGAGGGAAAGGGGAGGAGGTGCAGGTGCGGGGCGGTGATGCCCTCCACCGACTTGTAGCTTGTTGCTTGTTGTTAACGTGGTGGGGGTGGCGAGCTTGGGCCTAGTGCGGACAAAAGAAGCCGGACAGTGACAGGAGCATAAAGCTATTGACTCTATTTCTGCTATGAAATTGGGTGACAAGTTTGGTAACAGTGACGTCGAGTCTAGCCTTTTTCCCCCCGTTCTTCTTCTTCTTTTCTTTTCTTGTCTCAACCAACTCCATTTCCTACGTCTTCCGAGCTATTGCCTCTTTTCTTGTTGGTGAGTACTAGGTAAAAGATAGGAGGCGAAGCTCGTAAAGTTGCGGTGACAGCCTCGTTCACAATGGACGAGCAAATCTCGACTCGGTAAAATAATACTGTCGCTACCTAGTCCAGATCAGCTCAACCCAGCTCATGGCTATTTTGTCGAGGCCAGGCCAGGCACCTTAGCTATTGGCCGTTGGGGAATGGAGGCGTTCTTGCCATACCTGGTACCTGTGCCTGGACGTATATCTTGGTAGGTACCCGTAGCTATGATGGCTTGAAAGAAGGAGATGAAGTTCAATAGCCCTTCATGACTCCTTTTCCTCCTCTTATTATCCCATCTCGCATCCTCAAGTTTGTCGTAATTGTTCAATCTCTACCTCACTTCACGATATCCATCAACGGGGATTAAACCCCACCGACTCACCACTTACCAACGATCACTCACCTTGTGGCGGGCCAACCAGCCAGGATCCCCGGCGTCCATTTACCGCTGGTATTATTAGTACTCGGGCTCCGATACGATATTGCGGAAACTAGGTTCTGAACATGTGCAATACAGCCGAGCACATAAGCAAGCAGGCCAACTACTCTGATAGTAGAGATCAATGTGGTATCATGATTGGTTTTGGGTTTTGGGTGCACCACCACCACCATCATCATGATATCGCTCATTCTATGTACTACTACCCTTTTCAGACGCAAACAAACCGCTCAACACCCAAAGAAAATGATCCAACTTCCTTTCATGAAAATATTTTTATTGCTGTGAATCACTTTTGTACAGACCCTGCCCGTCCCCATCCCCAACGAGCCTGTGCCCCAAGCCAGGCTTCCTCTCCAACTGGCCAAAGCTCCCAAAGCCAAAGCTCCCGTCCCCTCGTGAAAACACACAACGGGCATCTCGGAGCACTGCAATTGGTTGGTAGGAGCTCTGAGAGCAAATGGGGTTCTCGTAGGCTAGACCCAGTTGAAATGAGCAGAGTGGGTGCAATAAGGTTGACCGTGTCTAGTCCTGGCGCTACTGTATCTTCGCATCGGTCGATTTCCTTGTGAACTGCACTGCGTCTTTAGGTCAATAAAGGGAAGAAACAAGAGGGTTGGTTATGTTTGTTATGTATCAGAAGCTCTTGGGCAATGTTGTAGGCCTGGGTAACCATACGCATCTTCAAGACAGGGTCTGAGACGCTTGTAACCGACTCACCAACGCCTCTCCCGTTTCGTTCCGTTGGTTAGTGAGATAGCCTAGAGGGCTGTTGTCAGCTGTAAGCCAAGTAACACAGCATTGTCTAGACACCTTACCTATCTAACTCCACGTGGCCTTGGCATTGGATAAGAGTACCAAAAGCTTGCTACCCTATACTCAAAGGTATCAGATATGAGGTCAGCATCACAACATGAACCACCTATTTGCTCCGGGCTTCTTGACAGCTCCTCCACAACCACGGGAGCTAGGGACAATAACACGCAAAATAGCGGCTCGTCGGACCTCCAACTCCTCGGAGAGCCGTCGTTTGGTGGAGGTGCCATGTTGAGATGCCCCGCCTGGGACAAATGGGAGGTGGCAAGTTGTAGAGTCTCGGACATGATATGGCGATTTTCAACTCGCAACTTATCTAACTTGGCTTCTTTGATGTATAATATTTCCCCAACCAACAAGACATAGAAATGAAGTGAACGGGTGGTAGTATACATCTCCGAGTTACGTATGGAATGCATGCTTTGTTGCCTTATCATGTCCTCTTCATCACGGCTGGTGCGGCCTCGGTGGAGAACCATTCCTGTGTCAATTTCACCTCTCTCATGACAACTCAACCTCACACGAACACCTCTGTATGATCAGACGAGCAGCCAAAATCTATTGAATCTCTCGATAAGGACCTGACGTTTTGAACCAATCAAGGTCTTGGCTCACTTTTTGACTCCTTTACTCGACCGTCGACATTACCGACATCCATCTCACACCGTAACTTTGTCTCACACCTCACCTTGACCCTTCGCGAACATTAGAAAACCATGGGCAGTGCAGACACTCTCCCTTTCTGGAATTATAATATTCCCGAGGACCAAAGAACTGAAGAATGCCCTGAATTCCTTCAAAACGCCAGCGAAAAAGACCAGGGCATTCTCTCCACACCCGACGAAGAATATCGCGTCTCCTCATGGGATGAGGTCCGCGAAATCATCAAGGCAAATCGTCTCGAGCAGTTCAAACGTATTCCCTCGGAGCTCAGACGCTACAAGGCTTTTGTCTTTCATCTCAGGCAAAACTACGGCAGTGTCGCCAACTTCATTCTCGAGCACCGCCTTGGATGGACTGCTCCTGTGACGCCGCGCGGAGCGCCCTTCGAGTTTGAGGACGACTACAAGATTATATGGAATGATGCCCCGTATGGGATAGATCCGAAGATTGTGCATCTTGTTGTATGGACAAAGTTCGATCTTGAGGTGGATCCTGCAACGGGAGACTTGACGGATGAGGCGAGGAAAGAGATCGACGATTTCGTGACAAGGACATTCCGAGCGCATGTCCCAGCGGAGCATGTAAGTCTTTATTGCTATTTGGTTTGACTCATTTGTGAGACTCATGACTTTAGGTTCTTTGGTTCAAGAACTGGCAGAGCCTGCAGTCGGTTAATGCTGTGCAACACTTGCATGTCATGCTCTTCAACCCAGATCCCGACTTTGTACGGGCAGTTACCAATGGAGATACTCCCCGAGCAGGAGTGGAGGTAAATAAGTGAGTGCAAGATGACAATTCTAGCAGGTTTGACTAGGCATGACTTGTGTTCGATCGAGTACCACGAGTATATCCAAGTATTGACAAGATTATGCGGTCGAGTAATGTCAATCCTACGTTATGTACAGTATGTTCAGACCGTTGAAAGAGAATATGGCTAGTTGAGAATGCTATGACACAACTAAAACGTCATATTTACCTATACATTTCAATTTTTATTTTCTCCGTCCCTCTTTTCACCCAAGTCGGTACCATTACTACAACGGCTTGCCATTATGGCTCTTGGAGCCGCCTGTTTTGACGTCCTTGGAGTTTGCAACCTTGTTTCTGGTATCATCGAACCTGACGTCCTTGGCTTTGGAAACCTCGATCTTAACATCCTCAGTCCTGACCGTCAGCTCTACGCAAGCAGCCTCGGCGAGCGGCACGGCTGTTGGCTTCTCCAGACCGATGCGAATGATCTCTCCGTAGAAATCGTCACGCTTGGTCCTGAGTTCCCGGGCGATGTGGAAAGCAAGACTCGCTGCTAGAGCCTCGAGAGTTTCGAACGACGATTCTGACATGGCCTGAAGAAGTGTTAGTACATGGTTCATGGTACACTTATTAGGGGTTAACCTACATCGACGATGATGCTTTCGACGACAGCGTAGTCGTCGTGTGCGGTCTCGTACTCGTCAATTCGAATGTTTGCGATGACAACTTGCCTGGCATTACGCTCGTTGCTGTTGACGCCAATGAGTGTGGGCACTCTGATTCCTTCCAAGCCCAACTCCAGGCTTCGCGCCGTGATGGCCGAGTCAGCGAAGAGGCAGGATCCAGACAGTTTGATAGCACTGCCCATCAATGAGGCCTTGGGAAGGACAAGCGATACTGATAGCCGTCGGATGAGACTTGTGTCGAGAAATGCCTTTGTGTGTTCGGCAGAGGGCTCCTTCACGCCAGTGTACTGATATCCTGTGAGATCGACCCAGAGCCGGTTGAGGATATCACTCAGGGACAGGGCTGACTTGGGCAACTTCTCCAGCGTGCTGAGGATGGATTTACTAAGAAGTCCATAGTGCACCGTGTCGGAAGCGACCTTGTCGTGCGACGATGAAGAGGGAAACGCATGCGTCAATGAGACCTCGGCGGATATCAACAGAGGCTGCTGCTTAGAACCTCGACCCCAGGCGTCTTTGGGTCCTTGGATTGTCGTCTGAAGATTCCGCACACGCACAACAGCGATTGGGTCCCCCTCCGCATTGGAGAGTCGTCGAGAAGAGACAAGTGGGGTTTCTTTGCCCATGGCTGACATTGGATTGTGATGTGATATGATGTGACTCAACTGAGTTGAGCGAATTCTGCGGCTTGTGGACCCCACGAGACACGACGCGATGCACAGTTTCTGTATTGCCGTTACACGAGAAACTTCTGCTTTGGCGATGATTCTGAGGTTGGATTGATTGATGCAGTGTAAGTTGATGATTGCAAGTTATGTCATTTGTGCGACTGAAGTTAGAATGACAAACAGTGGCGGGGCAAGTCGCAGCCCAAAAGCAGCTTTCGATCCAACCCAATAATTGGCGTTGAAAACGTCTCCTACCATGAGGTTTTGATGCAAGAAATATCACAAGTAGGGTTATATAATGTTTTTCCATGTTCAGTTCCCTTGCATTATCCTTTGCCTGATTGACTATATGTATTTGGATCAAATGGGTGCTTAGTGCGAGGATCAATGAGTAGATCGAATTAGAACCCAGTGCATGACTACAGCGACTTGGATAATAGTGATAGACAACTGAATAACTCTGCAGCAGGGTATCACACATTTGCACTCGTCAAACTTACATCTTGCGCTCTTTGTGGTTGAAGCTGTGATGCGTCTCCTAGGTCACGTGCTCGCATTAGACATTGAAAATGAGTTACCCTGTAGCATTTCCCCCCATTCAGAATTGTGACCATGTCTTCGAGAATTATCCAGCGCCACTTGTGTTTCACTTGACAACGCATCACTCGTTTAGAAACAACTGAGACGTTCACCGTTGCCAGGTTACTACTTCTCATTGAGCTTAATCATCACATCTCACTAGTACAAATGAGCAGAAACACGCTCAGGCTTATTGCCAAAGCAATGTCCTCTATTCGTACTCTACTCGGTACTCCAACACTACATCTGCTACCGTGTTAAGGTTATGTCGCTGATATATTACCTGCCCACCTAAACGTAGGTACCTGACGGCATCCTTCCCGCACATCGTTCACCCGCCGCAGCGGTTCGTAGGATCAAGTGTACGCTGCTTTGTCTTTAGTCAAGGACCAGGGTCGTCTCAAACGTCCTCTGCAGCCCTTGGACCCGGATCTGCATCGAGCATCTATTCCGTCCGCAGGGATTCGACCCTCGCTCGGTCCGAGTGGTCCTAAGAGGAAGCTCATGTGGTTTTCCCACCTTTCTTACACTCTTTTTTTGCATCTTAATCGCGCAGCTCGCGTGCTGAAGTTGCATTTCAATGGGGGAGCGAGGGGAATCCTCTTCGGTTCCAGAACGTCGGGCTCTTGGTGGCCTTCCGGGAGACCTGCCTGTATAGGTTAACTGAAGGGCTATCAGTATCAAGCCGTTGCTTAAAGCTGACCTCCGGGGTTCCATGAGCTTTAATCCACAATAATTATCGCGATTCAACCCGCGTAGCATCCCTAGAGTAAACTGTTTGCGACCGGGCTGCATATCGCTTTCGATTGCCTAGCCTGGAGTCGCTTAACTACGCGGTTGAAACACAGACGGCACTACGACGGAGTGCCAATGTTGCACTATCCCGTGGGGAGAGAGATGAAACCCGACTCTTCGGGCGACTGGCATATTAAGTTATGGACCCTGCTATTCAGTGTCTAATATTGAGCACCTAGAATACGTGGAAAGAAGGCTGTGACAGAACTCCTCAAACAACATATCACTCTTAGTCTCTGGCCATTAAGTAGCATTCACGAAGATGTAACCGCAGCGGAGTAATAATGAAGATCATATTGCTACGGCTATCAGGTCCGTCCTGCTAGACCGCAAATGTTACCCGAACATCGCCGGCACAATCCGCCTAGAATGGAACCGACGATTTCCAGTACAACCCGCGGAGCCTTCCAAAAGGGTCAGAAGCAGGGGCAGTTGCTCCGTAGAGTTGTCTGCCTCAGCTCCTGTGTCTTCATCTTCGATCTAGGTGAAGCCCGGGCCAGGATTACGGACGGCCTTGGGGACACAATGCTGCTAGCAACCGGTCAGTCGCTGAGAAACCAGACAGACCAAGAGTTTACAAGTTCGTGAGACGATCATGCGGAGACATAGAACAAGCCCCGAGGATCAATGTTAATCATTCTTCGGCTTTGCGACCAGATAGAGCTAGCCTCCCACTTGAACACAGGGGTTCATCAACTCCACAAGTTGGGCTCGGATCATCAGCTAACCCAGAATCTCAACTCTGCAGTGGGTTCGTCTGAGGACCGTGTCATGGGCGTCGCCAGTTTCAATCCTTATCTATTGTTTCAGCTTCCAAACCAAGTCTCGTAGACTCGCTCGTCCTGTTTGCTCGTCGGCAGTGTGGTATTCCGGGTTCCACAGTCTGTTTAGTCTTGCAGCTATTAATACAGAGCACCAGAATACTTAATGAGCTTCTAGTTCCAGTTCGGAAATTGGACTACATGATGACAATACGCAACCTGCACTATCGCGGACTTTGTAGACTGCACATCAAGTCGCGAGCCATCCTGGTCCGTGTTAGTCTGAACTGCTTGCTGTATCCGTAGATGATCTGGAGGGTGAGAACTTCAGGGTACGTACTATGTATCTATAGCTGTATTCATGCTCAATTGCTGTGCCACATTGGGTCGTAATGCTTTTGAGCTCAACCATGTAAAAGTTACTCCTTTTGGTATGCGCCCACGCAACCACAGCGACTTGCAACAGTCTCGGGTCCGAAACGGTGCTGCAACGACGACAGTGTTGAGCATGGTAATATCGCAGACTGTAGACGACATGTTGGAAGCAACCAGAGATAAGAAACCTACGTAGCAGCCAAGAGAAACTTGGTTATGCATATGTAGGCATAGTATACTCTGTAGAACCCGTCGTTTATTACCGTATAAGTCGTATCCTGTCCTGCAGCGTACCTATCACCCGAGCCGACCGTTACGTCGGCCTTTACCCGACCTATCGATACGTATGTATAAGCACCAATATCGGGGAAGGGTACGCGAGACAATGCAACGATCAGATCCTTGATAGCATCCCGAATTGGCACCAAGTCCACAATTTGTGGAGGCGGAAGCCGGAAGCGCAAGGGCCGGATCATAGTGTTGATGTAAGTTTGAGGCGCATCAAACCATGTCCCTTCTTGAGCAGCCTTTGGATCATGCCACCGACAATGGTGAGGGATTCCCGGTCCTTAGCGTCACCAAAGAGAATTATGGACAAAATTCCCCGTCTTTGACAGATGCCAAGCACGCGATGGTAAACTCTCTTCACGCGGGAACATAATGCCCTTATTTCCATTCAACCCCTGTAAGAGTTTGTCCGACCGGAAAGAATGTATCCAGGCCAGGTAACTCATCACATAAATGATAAATGGTGGGTGAGAAGTGAGAGGTGCGCCATATATCTGGAATAGGAATCTGAGCCGTACGGAGCAACTAGCCCAAGAGTCCCGGACATTGTGTAAATGTCCAAGCCTTCAAGGGCACTCGGATGCAAGACAATCCTTTCGCAGCCTAGCGAGCAATTGTATCGAAGAGTAACTCCCTGTTTAGTAGATCTCCAGCTCGCGGTGCTGAGTATTGGGAATCACAGGGCTCACATGCTGCATGCTGCTCCTCCACGGCCACTAGCAGCCAGATGGGTATGAGGGCGATTGAACCGTCTGGGGATAGATTGCGGGGAAGAAATGAGAAATCCAGATGTTCAACCAATATCATTATCAATGAGATTCGCAACATGCGGGCCTTCACGAAGTTGCCTAATGTCAGATTCTTCTTGACCCGGGATTTCCCTCGGCCTCCCGTACGTATTTTGATATGGGCGATACAGTAAGCAGTCAGGAGCAGTTGATATTCGCGATCGATGGTTGCATCCTTTCACATGGAATGTCGTTGGGTATGTCGCACCAACGGACCGAAAAGTGGTCGTAAAGGGAAATATGCCACGCCACCAACTTTGAAGTTTCTGCAAGCTACGACGGAAGTGGCTGACTACTTTGCCAGGGGAGTGAGATGTCCTGAACATTACATCAATAGCGCACTTACTGGGTACCTGAATGGCACGGCACTACCAACGAGATGAGTTCTTCTGTTTTTGTCAGGGCGACAGTTACACCCCGCGAATTTCCAATACTGATGCTGGCACTTGACCATATGTAAAGATACGATTGATCAGTTCCAACGTTATTTATAAAGCCGTGCTACGAGAAAAACATGGCCTGGCGGCATGGGTATGGTAATCAACTGGCGTAAGCTGACCACAGGACTTGTATTAAATTTGGTGACAGAGAATGAGGACGATGGCGCTCGATTGCATGCGTCCTGAGATCTGCCATTGGAGCCATCCCGGTAAGATCACCTGGAGAATCTTTTTGTTCCGATGGAGAGGTGGTGGGCTTTCAGGTGGTACGGTGGGAGGGCAAAGCAGGTCTAGGTCTATATCGTCGAGTCCATGGCTATAATAAATAGTGGTTGATACACACGTGCTGAGTTGATAGATAACAAGTCTTACAATGCGAAGTGATGTCAAGATTAATACACTTCGTTGAGAAACGTCACTTTCAACAGCGATTGGATCCTCGGACGTTGGTGATAGTGGATATGTTGGCGAGCGAGACGACCAGACGCGAATGAGAAGCTGAGTTGCGACATTCCAAGACAAGAACAAGGTGATGATGTTCCTGAGTGGCAGAAAGGATTGAGCCAACCAAAAACCAAAGCCAGAGACAACAGGAGCAATAAGCATGGATCTGACAGGGGAGCCGCTCAAGGATGTGACTGACCGGGGGGTTAGCCAGGGTGCAAGAAGCGCCGAGAGGCCAGTAAAACCCGGAGGACAGCCAGCTCCTCTCTGTGGAGTGTTAGTGGCCAAGCCTGCCGCGCAGGATTTTGATTCTTTGATGGTGGCGTTGACGAGACGTCAAATGGCATGTCTCCAAGGACGTTGATGCAGGATTGAGGATCTCACACATTATCGGTAGATCAGCCTTTTAACTCGGTTATACACGCTTTGTTGAACCCTCGTGACTTCATTAATGGACGATGACTGGGTTTGCTGGATATGACAATGACTAGGATACTTAGGGATCAGCATCTGTTTACCAAGCAATTGGTATACGCAGAAACGCACTGGACCACAGAGAAGCAAGATGCCTCTCATTGCCACCAACAACACCAAAAATGGTGACTTCCCATCGATATGGTATTAGTAGAAGTCTTAACCCTGGAAACTCCACCGTGTCTCTGCCCTGTGGCGCCTATGGAAGAAACATTTTGTGGGTGGACCGTCCATCTGGGGAAGGAGTCCCACTAGATCGGTGCCTGCCCAACCCCTGTGTAGCTCTCGTATATCGACTTTGATTCATTCAACACAGCACACCACGAGTTCGTCAATCTTGACCATTGTTTGTTTGTTAAATGCCATCGTCGTATTGAAGAAGCAAGAACTTGGCTGTTCTAGTTACAAGAATATAGCGCTCGTACGAGATCGGTACCGCCCTGATTAGTTACCACACATTAAGCTTCGGGGGTTACACCGAGTTCAGCTCAGTACAATAGCAGCTCAGCGCAACATCGTTCGGCAGTCTAGCTCCAGCTCCAGCTCCACTAAGTATGCAGCAGGTTCATCTTTGCTTTGCCGAAGTTTGAAACGAAGCACGGTCGACTGGACGGTCCGAGACGGGTTCTAGTTGACAACGGCAGGCTACTAGACTTGACTTGACTCAGTCTCAGTTCGCTGAAGATTCTCATATCAGTGCTGAACCTGGTATCTACATACCTACAGGTGCAACACCTACTCCGAAAGGCCATCGCTTCCTAGGTGCAACAAAGCTTGGCAAAAAGCATTCTCTCTTCACGTTCTCCTGTCGGCACCGAATACCAGATCTTCAATGATAGTGGTACCTGTCTAGAACGTAGGTACAACGTACCATTTACGAGACATGGGAGCATGGAAACATTGACCGTTGGTCTACCGCAGAAGACTTGTCATTTCGCGCATACCGTCGTTTCCAGTTAAACGTGTTGTTTGGTTGAGAAAACCTACCAATGGCATGCTCAACGATCCCACAGTTTCTGGGTACGACTGCGGGTAATTGATAACTGACTCTTGCAGATCGGTGACATGGGCTCACGGACCTGAACAGTGGTCTACCTGACACCTAGGTATGCGCATTGATATGTTTCTAAGAATGAAATTCACCGTTAACGATTAGTGAGGTCACTTATCGTCAGGCCTGGGGCTAGACGGCCATGTCTAAGAACCACGAGAGTGTCGTGATGGCTAAGACATGCATCGACGACCCCTGAATCCCCGCCCCTCCACCGAGTCCTTGCAAGGCCAGTGGGCTTCAGGGCGTCAGGACCTCATTGGCAACGCTCCACTTGGAGACCTCCGGCCCCGGTAAACTTCGCCTGTACGTCTCTCTGCCTCTGCCCCTGGGGCTGAGGTACTTGCGACATGGTGCCTGAATATGCCCTTTCATGGGTACCTTGGCTCACCCCAAAAGTCCTAAGCCCAGGAACGTCTTGTGCCTCTTGACGGCAGCTCTGCACAGCAGTGGGTCATTCCCAAGTTTAGCAACCCCTGCAACCTCACATCCTCCCTTCTTCGCCCGCCTTTCTCAACGACTTCCGAATGGCTGCCCGCTTGTCATCACAGACCACCTCCTCTCCAATGACACTTCGTACCATGGTATTCAGCAGTCTACAGCGCCAGACGACTCGTCGGCGTAGCCTCCATCAGTGCCTTATTGGTTCCGACGCTACACCCCTAGCCCCGGTCTGCCGTACCTGGCTGATCCAGGATGCTCCGAATGGGTGGGAGAAGTGCTGGATGCAGTGATGCACAGCAAGAAACTCTTGCAGCAGCCCGCAGGGATGGTGAAGAGATTCAGACCCTGTTGCCTCCACCCTCGCTTCAGGTCATGTTCTCGATTCCCCATTGTCAGTGCTTCCCACTTGGTAGTGGTGTTGCTCAAATATATCCATCTCCCTCTATCCCGCTATCTTATATGACTTGTGTACCCTCCTCCTCAGGCGAATGACTTCCTCTTCGCTGGTCGTCTCATGAATCTACGTGCTGAACGCACTATTGGTCTTGCTGTGCCATCTGCCCGACAACTCTTCCCTTTCTGTTTAATATTCTATTCATTATACCAATCCTTCCCTGTCCTACCTTTTGTTCCCTGTACGCTCGAAACCACCTCGGTGCTGCCGTCCGGTTACACGCCTTTGAGCCATTGAAGAAAACCTTTGTAATGTTATAACTGTACTGAACCAATTCGAAACCGGTATCTCTTTTCTACTTGGAACCAAATAGACTAGGCGACATTCGACATCCTCAGACATCTTGGGTTTGGATTGGAGGACATCGAGGAGATTAAAAACTACCTGGAAAGGACTGGCATACCGAACCTATTCATCAACTGAAGCGGCGCCATCTGCTCAGTCGTCGCCATGGCCAACACCACATCGGCCATCAACCTTTGCCCTGTGCCGTTCTACGATTCTACGATGTTTCCCCTCGATGGTGGATGTAAGCGAGCTGGGTCTTGAAGATACATGGATCACTCATCTAATAAATGTGTAGTCATCGAGGGACGGCTCTGCCAAACAGTGGGCAGCATGCAATGTTGCCTGCCTTGCCCTATGACAGAATGGGTTTATCCTGATCGCTTCGAGACATTGACGGCGGTTGCGAACTGGGTTTCTGTCCTTAGCCAAGTATGCTGCGTCTTCCTGCTTCTATCATGGGCATTCCTGCCTGTGGAAAAGACGAACCGACATTACTTGAGTATATGCCTGACTGTCGCTATTCTGCTCATGAATGTAAGTGACAGCACAATGAGTCATATTTTGTCCTCGACTTCAAGTCGCTAACACTTGGAAATGTAGATGGGTTTCGTGATTCCTCTCGCAGCACAACCGGAGCAATGCTTCAACAAAATCACCCCGCACAGCATGCATACCAGCAAGGTCTGTGGTGCTTCTGGTACCTTTTTACTTCTCGGAGGCTGGGCAGGTGTCATGTGGGTGTTTCTCAGGGCTGTGTCGCTTCACCTTCAGATCTGCTGGCAGGTTCTCGTTGGCAAGAGCTTTATGGTCTTTTCTCAAGCAGCTGGATGGGGAGTTCCCATCTTGGGTATAATCCTGGCCCTCGTCTTCAGCGGTGTCTCGTTTCGCTTCGGTAAGACATGTCATATCAACCATGCCAACAGCTTGGCCGACTTCTGGATCCCGCTTCTACTCTTTGCCGGACTGACCGTCATCATTACCTTTGTCACGTTCGGCTACTGTATCAAAGTCTACTTGGCATCCTTGTCTGACAACGGAGCGTCCTCTGAGGGCTCCAGCCTGCCTACCTATTCGCAAAGCGTCAAGACCATGAGCCCACGTCAAGTTTACCGTCGAGTTCGTCGTGTCATTGCACTCCAATGGCGAGGAATTGCTATTGTTCTCATCATTATCGCCGACGTTATCTTCTTCTCCGTGGTCTTCGTCTTCCAAGACAACGTGGTTCAGTCTGTTGCTGAGGATCCTGAGAAGGCAACAAAATTCATCGTATGTCTGTACGAACAAAAAGGCAGGAAGGAAAACTGCCTTGACGAGGCATCTTCGCTAGCCATCAACGAAGCGACTGTGACAGCTGTGCTACTTCTCCTGGCGGTATGCCTCTCCATGGAAACAACGATGAACTGATTGCTGACAAGATCACAGCTTAATGGTCTTTGGCTGGTCCTCTTCCTAGGACGATGGGCCATGCTTGAAGGCTGGTTTGATATGATCAAGAAGTCTTTCACTCAAGAGAAGAAAGAATTTGTATCAGTTGATGCACGTGTTGACGTCAAGAACCATCCACGTTCGTACGAGATGCTCTCAATGGATTCGAGCGCTGCAGTAACACCTGTCTCTCCAGTCAAGTCACTGGAAGACGGACGAAGAACTCCCGATTACTTCGGCCGAACTGCTCGCTATCATGCACCTGTACGTTCGTTTTCGAGCCCGAGGCCCCCGCTAGCATCGGTACACGATATCGAAGAATCCCATCCGCTCCCGATTTACGACAAGGAGATGAACCCTCTTAGCATGAACCGAACATGACGAGGGCTACCACGCATACGACAAAGCCCAAAAGGGGGCAACTAATATGAACCACTTACTATAATATATATTTACCCGAGAGAAGGGCATTTTTCGTGCCGCCTCGAATGATGTACCAAAACTACACTTCGGTCACAACACGGTATCGCGCGATCAGCAATGAATCGCAAAGCGATAAGACTGGCTACCGAACATTCCGTTCTCACCGAGAGACGAGGATAATGATACCAAAAACTGGAAATTTCTTTTGTTGGAACTTCGATGGGGGTAGCCCCATCAACACGATAGCGAGGCGTTGGCACATGTACGATCTGACATTGAAGAAGGAATGAAAATAAAAAGCACTGAAAGACACTTGGATCTGACGAAAACTGACTTGGTTCACGACCGAGGAGAGGATTGAGAGAAGAGTGTATAATGATGAGTCTGTGACTCCATATATAGACAGTGTTGTCAGACATTACGTCTTTTGCCGCGGGAACAGGCGAGGACTACCGACAATGCCGGATAAAACGCCAGTGCAACTCCAAGAGCAAAGCAGACAACAAAGCAAAACTGAATCATGGATGAGGAAGTTTCGGAACTCACGGATTCGGGAAATAATGGAGCGAGGGCCGCGAAGACCGAGAACGAATCATCGTGTTCGAGTTCGGCGATCCGGGCTTTTATCGAGATGCCAAGGATCGCCGAGCGTCTGACATCTCACCTCTGGCCTGGCCTGGATATTTCCAACGCGCCAGATCATGGCATTTTCATAGCGGAGACACAGGTTACAAGCCGTCAATTACTTAAATGATATCAAAGTTACAAAGAGAAGACATCCGTGCGTTATGCTCAACCTTCATTCTCTGTGATGCTGATGAAGCATGCTGATTAGTCAATCAGTCGGCTTAAGCTCACCCAATGACGAAATTGAATTCTCTATCCAATGTCGTGTCGCGTGGCCTCATGGCCAGTCCCCATCAACCACGCTCCTTTAGTCACAACGCCATGCATGAGGTACTCGTCCGGATGAGCCGGAAGGGGAGGCTGCTCTAGGACTTGGCGATCGAGCTGATATAATCTTTCATGACTGCGTGAGAGCTCGAGGTATGATAAATAGGCCCGGGACAGCCGTTCTGTGTGGTAATTGTTGCCTTTGCTCGTCCCTTGTTCTCACGTTGTACGTGATTGATATCTATTTGAAATATTGCGATTGAGTCGTTATTCATACCCCGTTTTTGGTGAATATTTGCGACGAGCTCTATTAAGATATCGAGATATCTCGAAAACAATCAATTACACCAGAAACCTCGAGTTCCTGTCTTTATCGAGGTCGATCACGTATTGATACACAATAAAAATAAAAAAAAGAATACCATTGAGGCCTAGAGCAGAAAACGTGACTTCAGCCTCAAGGTACAAAAAGGAACCATCATGTGGTCACGGCCCCGCTCTCCGCCTCCCGACTCTCAATCCCAACGGAGCCACTTACTCGGCGACTGGGCAGATGTTGAAGAGAATCGTGCCATAAAGGAAGAAGATCGGAAACAAGACGAAGACGATGATGATGACTCGGATCTAGAAGCGACAACAGAGCCCCAACGGCATGTTCACTTTGCCGATTACGAGAAGCCAAAGACGAGGACGCGAGCACAAAAACATAAACACAAACATAAACGGACGCGGTCAAAAATGGGCAGTTGCTTGACCAGTCCGAGCAGTGCCATTCTATTCGCTGCGGTACTGCTCTGTCTCGGAGTCGGATACGTTTATCGATGGAAGATCGAGACTGCGCTGCGCCGGAGCTGGGTCCCCGATGCTGCCAGCGAGCGCTTTAGCCAGAATCCGCTGCCACCACCTCCAGAGCATCTGCAGATCACAAACTATACGCTGCCACTGCGGACGAGGGGCCGGGATATTGTGGATGTCAACGGTCGTCGCTTCAAGCTGGCGTCTGTGAACTGGTATGGGGCCAGTGATGAATTCTTCGTTGCTGGAGGCCTGGACATCCAACACCGCGATGATATCGCAAAGACCATCAAGAAGCTTGGGTTCAACAGTGTCAGGTTGCCTTATGCTGATGAGCTGGTTATCGAGAATCCAGTTGTTGATGAGAAGCACCTTCGTGCAAACCCTGATTTGACGGGCTTAAAGGCCCTAGATATCTTCCATGCTGTCGTCGAGACATTGACCAAAGCGGGCATCGCTGTGATTGTCAACAACCACATCACCAGCGCTACTTGGTGCTGCGGTGCGAATCCTTGTGATGCGGGGTGGTCTAATGATCACCTGGGTCCTGTCTGTCGCGTGAAGCAGACTGAAGAAGAATGGATCCAGCATTGGGAGACTATTATGCTACCGCATATCAACGACCCCCTTGTCATCGGTGTCGATCTGAGGAATGAGATTCGCGGTTTGTGGGGAACCATGCCGTGGTCTAAATGGGCGTCAGCCGCTGAAAGATGCGGCAACCGACTTCTTCAGATGAACAGAGACTGGCTCGTCATCGTCGAGGGCACAGAGTCCTCCAACGATCTGTCCAGCGTCTGCAAGCGTCCTATTCTCTTGGATGTCAACCACCGGTTAGTATACTCAGCGCACGTATACGCATGGTCCGGCTGGGGCAGCTGGGAGGGCCGCTTCCTCCAGCGCGACTACAACTCGTTCGCAAAGACGATGCGACACAACTGGGCCTACATCCTCGAGAAGCAAATCGCGCCCGTGTGGGTTGGCGAGATCGGGGCGCCCGTGCAGCCATCCGTGGGCAATGCCAACTACTGGCAGAATCTGATGCGGTTCCTCGAGGAGATGGACGCAGATTTTGGATACTGGGCGCTCAATGCGCGGAAGCCAAAGGGGAATGCGACCGAGAGCTACGGGCTGTTGCGGGATGATTGGAAGACGCCGGTGCTCGATTACCGCATGAAGGACATGCTGGAGCTCATGGCGGCTTGAGTATGTTGATGATGTATGTTATGACTATGGAGAAACGAGATTGAATTTTGGATTTGGAGGATATACCTCGTAAGCTTGTATAGCGGAATGAGATTCTGATGATACTGGATACTCGTAATCATGATCATGTTCCCATGTGATGGAAAATGTGGTGGAGGTTGGTGGTCAATTGCGTAGACTTCGTGGTATAATGTCTGAACTATGTTGTCGGTGGTTGTTTGTAGCTACTGATACAACCAGGATCAGGAGCTGATATGGCCAATGGCCTCGCTCCTCGAATGACCGTGTTGACAAGGCGAAAAGGACAGGTAAGTTGTGTGTATCTGTAGGGTTTAAGTAACATTTATTGGTGCGGCTCAATACGTATCGCATTCATATAATCTTGAATTGGAAGGTATAAACAAGACGTTCTTGTTTACCTACCCTTTAGCCTTGGCAGAACAGTTCCTCTGACCTTCCCCAACAACCTACGACACCTCGCAACCCAATTATCCTCCAAGCCAAACGCTTCATCCATCTCGCTTGTCCTCACTCTGCTGTATCACAAGCCCTACGAAAAACAAACAGATACAGTTCAACATTGACACTGTTCTTACACAGTCTACCCTACGTGCGAGGTGCGAGGTGCGAGGTGCAAGCTACCTATACCTCACCACGTGCTTATCGATAACAGGGGATTGACGGAACGCACCCCGCGACTCTTGATTCGGTCACTCGCATCGGGATCCTCTCTGCAAGAAGCGCGCGCGATTGAGGTTGAGTTGGATGTGCTTGTGTTTGTGCGGGCTATGTTCTGTGTCCTGTGTTGTTAACTTGTGCACCATCGCGCAGCGTACGCAGTACTCGGATTCTGCATAGAACATCACATCGCATCACATTGCGTCTATCTCTCTCCCCATCAAAAGTCACAGCAGCACAGCAAAGCATCATAATCAATTCGCTACCAACCAACAACATCCTTCCATCGCCTCGGGCGGTATCACCCCATCCATCCACCTACCACCTATCCCTATGCTTAGCTACAATACCTCGGCAAGGCCATTTCCCCGCGCATGATTGAATGCTGATGGAAAGCCAACAGCCTGATAAACGCAACTTCCAGCCAATATCCGTCGGGAAATGCTATGCGCAAACTGCCACTGACCGGGTAAGTCATAAACCCGTCATAATCTCCCAGTTTGCCTCTGCCGCGTCTCTCCTGCTGACCATGTCTGCTTTGCGATCAAATAGTTTGGCGATGGCGCCAGAGCCGCCGTTCGGGATCGCGAGCGGGTGACATTGGGCATGCATCCCCATAACGCCGAGTTGCCCTTTACCTGGCCCGGAAACGACTCGGATGACGAAAGAAGTAGCAGAACTTCCATATATCGACTGATACCGTCCATGCAGAAGTTTAGAGGCAACTTGACTGCCCTCTCTCAAGTGTACAATGTGTGACCATGCTCAATTGTCCCCAGAAACTCTCACGATGCTGACAACTTATCTTAGCTCTACTTCTCTGCTTACCAAGGTCGAATATTCGTCTATAGACCCCGAGCCGCTCCGAGCCAGGCGCTCCCGCGCCAACCTGATTTGCAACTTAAGCCCAGACCGAGTACCGTGGCCCGGCTAGTAGGTGGTGAGATGGATCATACAAGGCCGCACACGGTAAACCAGATGATTACCGGGCTCCTCGGCGATCAAGAAATAGTTCTGGTGTGCTACGATGACGGCGATGTGGTTGCGTACTACACTGAACAAATTGCCAAACGAATATTTTCATGCCGTGGCACGACCTGTACGTCGCACACATCGGCTCCGAAACAGTTCTTTCACGAGAACGTTGGGAGGTCAGCTTGGGGTTTGACTGTACATCAGAAGTCTCGCCTGATAGCTGTCAGCTCGAACCGTCACGAGGTCATTGTCTTCGCTCTAGCCCTGACCCAGAATCCCCCAAGTGGCAGGGCGAGCTGGTCCAGTACGACGCAGCTGGATATACAAACACGGACCCGGAATTGGCGAATCGTGATACGGTTGCCTTCCAAGGCGGAAAATATGCCCAATGTCAGTTTCGTTAACGACTTTCAAGGCAACGCCCAGCGGGTCTGCGCCATTGACATTAGGGGAACTGCATGGTTGGCAGATATTTGGCAAGGAAACAGAGGCCCGATAGCTCTCCAGCCGCTATGCTCAGATCTACTGAGAAGCGAGGAGTTCTATCCGGGTCCATCTAGGGGATGGGGAATATTTGCCCTCGACGAAGGGGATTTCCTAAAAGTCAAGACTACGGAGGAGCTGTTTGGCGTGCCTACGAATCGACTTGAATTTGTCCCAGCGAGCAATGGCTGCAGCCAACCATTGGTGAATGTCAGAAACGCACTGACCAATATTCCTGATAACCCACATAGTAGGCTGAGACCACCGAATCAGCCTGGCCAACCACCACCCTTTCCTTGGGACCCAGAAATGTTCCAGCCGGGCTTTGCGATGCAGGAACCGGCAGACCTACTGGGAAGCGATGAAAGTGATGATGCGGGCGAGGGCGAATTTGAAGATACAGAGGAGGAAAGCGACGATGAAGATGTCGAACAAGGTGATTCGGAAGACGGTTCTGAAGCCGATTCGGAGGAGGACGCTATCCTGGCAGCTACAGACTGGAATACCTTGAGCTATTTTCAGGTTCAGGCCCAGGCCCAGGCTCATGCGCAAACACAGGCACAGAAACAGGTACAAGGACAGAATGCTGGCGAGTCAACTGCTAGTCCTCCCGATAACTTATATGCTTGGGATGCAACATTAAAGCAAGAGGATTTCAACAAGGAGCGTCGAGATGAAAGGAGATACGTGGACGATGGCGCTCAAGGAGATGCAATAATTCCTTATAAGCTTGACATGACATACTTTCCTCACAACAATAAGGTTTATCCAACACCCCGGAACGCGCACGAGATGATGGCTTTCCTGGCAAGGCGTTGCGAGCACAACCAGCACTCTTTGGCGTCAGAGGCTCATCTGACAGATCTCGGGAGAAAGCTGTTTCTTTTACGCACTTACGAGAAAGACATCGAGCTGCGTTCATTCACTCCATTTCTGAGCAGGGCGTCGCAGTCGGAAATTGGAGTAATTTGTCCGGACGCTCTCAAGTTCGGACGCTTCAGAGACCCTGGGCTGCATCCTCATTTTCATGCGACGAGTAGGCTGAACATGATTGCCCTGGCCCCTGAACTCTCGCTCATGGCCATTGGGTCACCTACCGGACGCGTTGTGCTTCTGACACTGACACGGAAGGCCGTCACTACGGATCGCGACGAGAGAACCTGGGAGCACGGATTCCGGGTGGAGTGGGTGCTGCCGACAGGATCTGATGAGATGGAGCACCGCAAGACCCTGCGACCTATGCACGGGATGGCTCTGGGGCCAGTTCAGGTGGGAGATGATATCGGAGGTAAGGTCGGAGGTGGAGGGCCAGCGATGCCGCGGCGATATCGGCTGATGCTGCACTATCGAAACCACGACATCTTGTCATATGAGCTGACACGGGAGGAGCAAACGGGCAAGCTATGCATTTTTTGAACCCAAGGCGTCTCTGCTTAGTTGTGTTTCTCTCTTACTTTTCTTCCCTGGGAGTCTACTGGCTCATCGATACCCGGTGGACGCTTTTATTGTGCTTGTTGGGTCAGGGGTTCTGGCGTTTCGGGACTATAGGCGTAGGTAAGGCAATCTACTCTTTTTGGGGGTTTCCACGGGACTTTTCTTGTGCTATCTCTTGGCAATGACCGTTGGCGCCGATCTTGACGAGTAGATACTCATTATGGCGCACAGTTTTTATACTGCCTCGTTGCTGCACAGGTGGGATTGATCATTCATCAATATGGGCATCGCTTTTCGAGTAACGAAGCGTCGGCTTGATGGTTAGTGCCATACCATATGAAGTAACAGAACTTGCGAGCGCATATGAGGTACATTGAGTAGGTAAACCACAAATCACAAGAACCGCATGGGTATTATCAAGTATCGGGAGAAGCAGGTTCGCCGGTCAAGAGCAAAAGCCGGAGCCGAGGCCTGAGGCACAGCTCAGCCCAAGCTTACCTCGGGAGTGGTGACAAGTATGAATTATTTCACTCTGAATGTAAGTATAAACGCAAATGCAATTGCGTCCGTATCTCGGGGTTCCGGGTCGGCGGGACGAGGCAGAGCCACCCCGCAGTCGGACCCGGGGAGAAGGTGAAGCAAAGTATGGTAATAAAGTAATGGCTTCTAGAAGAGAAAGAGGAGGAGTGAGGATAGTAAAGATAGCGAGGAAGAGGCAAGAGGGCGTGTGGGAGGGACGGGCAGGGAGGCTAGTTGCGACATTACCAAGTGCAATTTGTGTTGATTTGTTGTTCTTGTGGCGCTTGATTGGCTGGGATGCTGCAAGGGCAGATAAGACGGAGAACATCATGTTCATGTCTGATCAGCATCGGCTTGTGAAAGAGGGAGTTTGATTGGATGGGTCAAACCTGGGGATAATGTTGATCTGGCTGTGCGTTGAAGTTTTTTTTTGCTATTCGTTGAAGACGTCATTGTAGGAGACATGGAGGTGATGAAGCATCTGGAGATGTCAGATAATTTTGGTATACAAAATGAGGCTCGAGCGAAATTGCCAGAGACAACCATGTGCGGCTCGAACGGCATCACCGAGGTAGTCACGGTATATGTATCTATATCTGATCTGTGCTGGGACCCAAGTCCTGTCCTGTCCGGCATCCAAACTCGGAGCGGACCCAAATGCCCCCGAAGCAACGGTACGGAACACACCCGCCTGCCGCTCGCCGCTCGCCGCTCTACCGGGATGCCCCGGAATACAAAGGTCAAGCTTTCAGATGCAGGATACACCCGCCAAGTATGTACAGTTGAACTAACTGTAGCCAAGCTATGAATTTGGTCTGCGAGAGGGTTTTTCATAATCGGATTTCCATGTCCGGGAGAATAGAAGGAAACCACGAGAATCACGGGGGTATGCATCCATTGACTAATACCAAGATGATAAATAGAAAATAACAAATAAATAGGACAGACAATTACCGATACTTTTACACGGGTTTAGAAGTACATCAACAAATATCCAAGGATGAGAATAACCACTGGAAAAAGAGTGCGGGCATCTGATTGGTCTACAAGTTACGATGTGTCCACGATTTTAGCAATCGAACCCTTGTTCTCATTAAACAACCTTTTTACTCACACGAACTGGGAGGTACCGAGCCAGCCTCCCCCCACTAAAACCAACGACAGCCTTCCGATAAGGAAAATAGAGTAGAGAGTTAGAACTGCACTTTACACGTGAGAGACGCCAACTCTTAACTGGGATGACTCGCTTTGGACGGCTTCCGACTCTTGGAGCCAATGAGAGACGCTGGATTCTCTTATCTGGGTGACGCCAACGACTCACAAAATCTAGGTTTTATGCTTTATTCACGTGTGCGACGTACAGTAGCCCCAAACAAGAAGAAAAGGAAGGGTATTTCTCTCTCGAATGAAAACCCGAGTGCTTGGTGACGACGTGTTGCAAGTGCAATAGCCAAAGAGATCAAGTGATTGGCTCGCCAAGTCTGCTACTAAGACAATTTGGATATGTTACAGAGATGCTTACAATTCTCCGGTATCATGACATAGATATCTAACTCATCGCATCAGCCAAGACCAAGAGCTGCTGTCCACTCAGTATTCGACTCTTCGGACTGTCATCCCGATCGCCAAGAGGCAAGGGACGGAGGCAGAGGCAGAGGCAGAGGCAGAGGCAGAGACAGAGACAGAGACAGAGACAGAGACAGAGAGAAGAGCTGAAGCTGGAGCTGGAGCTGACGCTTCAGCCATGTCATATCGATACCCCAGATATAGATATCGGTATAGATGGGGATAGGGTTTTGTGGTAGTAATGCAATCGAACGGCCTTACACATCGCCCACCGTAATGGAATAATCCTTTGCAGTTTAGCCTCGTCTGGTGAATCGGATCAACCCTCCCTCTTGGATCCCTCTCCGCATTTACACACGACGATCAGCGAGCCAAGTTGTTTCCGATCAAAATGCCCGTTTTTTTCGTCTTCTTTTTTGCCTACCGATCCACACCTTGCACGCAGATGCAGGCATTTGGCGAAGGACACTTCACGCCACGGGGAACAAGCCGATCTGGCTACGTAGTATGAACCGACAACGGCGAGGCTTCAACATCACGTCAAGCCCCTATCAGCACTTCTCAACTCAAAAATTAGACTCAGATTATCGACATATATCAGCTGAGTCTCGTCAGATTCATGCGAAGCCAAAAAAAGAAAATAAAGACGAGACATATTACACTTTCCCTCCCCCCAGTTTTCTCCCATAATCTTGATTCTCAAACATGGCAAGCAATCTGTAGACGAGGGTCTTGAGACAATCAAACCCCACGCTTCGTCTCTACGATATCACACGTCAACGGCTGCCACCCCCGAAACCCCAAACCCCAGACCCAGGATTTTCCCGTGTTTTTTTCTGGTTTGGTTTTCCTTCTTCGCTTGTCTCCCCCAGGTTCAGTTGGCCCAATTAACTCAGAGAGTGCAGGGTTTGCTACTATGCATATGTGCTCTGTAAATTTATGGCTGATGCCCAACATGACAGCCCCCGTCTGTGGGACGTGGTGCGGTGTCTAGGATACACGAGTGCCCGAGGGAGGATTGATTATGTGGTTATAAATGGGAGATTACTCTGTATGACTGTTTATTTCTGTGAAGCTTTTAAGCCTCCCTCTTCCCTCATCTTGAGGGCAGTGCTTGCATCAAGAACAAGTCAAGATCGGGCTTCTCGGAGGGCGTGTGCTAAAGCAGATGCGGACTCTGTCCGGGAAAGAGCAAAGAGCAGGGATGCTGCTCGATCTGGGATCCCAGGAACCAGCCGAGAACGGCGCAGAGAGGAGTCGATATAGCAGACGTCTTACCGAACATGTACAAGCGCGTGTACGCTAGGGCCGGTACCTGGGCTTGGCTGGGCAGACGCCGCTATCTTTATCTCTGTCATTGACGGTACGTACCGATAAACATCCATGGTGTCTTTTTTTGTATGTGTCCAACTGGTTACTACAGAGGGAATCAGATCAAATCTTTGGTGCTGTACAGACGTACAGCCCTGTGAAAGGCTGAGCCCTGCTGTCGGTACGTATCTCTCCCACTATCTCTGTCTTGCTTTGTCACTAATCTCTATCTCCCTCGGTTCTGGGGACCCCCCCCAGCTCAGCTGCTATCTATCTGTGTCTCGAATTAGCATGTCGTCCCAATGTGTGTCGCGCCTCTATCTCTACCAATACCAGTACCAATACCAGTAGATCTGCAACAAATTGTCCCACGCCCAGGGCATCCATGGCGGCAGGCCTGGGCATGGGTCGAGTCCCAGAGCACCGTACTCTATATCCGTAGATAGAATGCAGTCACTCACTAAACTACCCACGTCAAACAAATATATTAAAAGTCTTTCCCCCTCTCACATCTTCCTGCATTTTCTCGCTTTTCTTCTCCATATCCCTTCTCTATCCGTATTCCACTAGGTTGTTTCCGTACCTTCCTAGAATTGGCGGACCTTTCCTTCCTCTACCTCTTCCTCCCCAGGTCGCCTTCCTCGCTTCACTTTGGTTACCTACCAATCTGAGAAGGATCTCTTCAATCTCATTGACACTTTCCTCTCACCGATCTCGTCACCAATCCAATATCACCCGAACATACGAAACGAAACGCGACGATACCTTCCATACAATAATTCAACATGTCTTACGTTCTCCCCGGACCGCCAACGGTCTTCAATGGCACCAACAAAGAGCTTGGAGGTGATTCCAGTATGTCTTTACCACCAACAACACCTAAAACCACCATCACAGCTTCGTGACAATACCACAACACAGAGACTAACATGACTTTTCTCCAGCCACTGAAAACCTTAACCAATGGTACCAGTCCGGTGACCAGGCCTTCATCATCCTCTCGGCCTGCCTCGTCCTTCTCATGGTTCCCGGTATCGCCTTTCTCTACTCCGGTCTTGCTCGAAGAAAATCAGCTCTCTCCATGCTCTGGGTCGTCATGATGTCCTTCTCCGTCATCGTCTTCCAGTGGTACTTCTGGGGCTTTTCCCTCGCCTTTTCTACAACTGCCAACAACCCTTTCATCGGCGACCTCACTCATTTCGGTCTTATGAAGGTCTGGGGCGCCCCTTCAGTCGGATCGCCTCTCGTCCCTGCTCTTCTCTACTCTTTCTACCAGATGATGTTCTGCGCTGTCACTGGTGCTCTTACCGTCGGTGCTGTTGCCGAGCGAGGTCGTGTTATTCCCAGCATGGTCTTTATCTTCTTCTGGGCCACTCTCGTCTACTGCCCTCTTGCCTACTGGGTCTGGAACCCCAATGGCTGGGGTTTAACTCACGGTGTTCTCGATTACGCTGGTGGTGTCCCTGTCGAGATCGGCTCCGGTATGTCCGCTCTCGCCTACTCTTGGGTTCTCGGCCGTCGTAACGAGAAGATGATGATGAACTTCCGCCCTCACAACATCTCTCTCATCACCCTTGGTACTATGTTCCTCTGGTTCGGCTGGCTCGGTTTCAATGGTGGCTCTTCTTTCGGTGCCAACCTCCGTGCTGTTATGGCTTGCTGGAACTCTTGCCTGACTGCCATGTTTGCTGCGATGACCTGGTGCCTTCTCGATTTCCGTCTGGCTCGCAAGTGGTCTATGGTCGGCTGGTGCTCCGGTACCATCTCCGGCCTTGTCGCTGCTACTCCCGCTTCCGGTTTCATTGACCCCTGGGCTAGCATCATCCTCGGTGTTGTTGCTGGTGTCGCTTGTAACTTTGCCACCAAGAGTAAGTTATCCATGACTATTTTACAACACGCGACAGTAACTAACTTCATCCAAAGTCAAGTTCCTCATCCGAATTGACGATTCTCTTGATGTCTTCGCTGAGCACGGTGTCGGCGGTATCGTCGGCCTCATCTTCAACGCCTTCTTCGCTCGCGGTTCCATCATCGGCCTCGACGGTGTTAACACTGGCGCCAAGGGTGGTTTTATGGATGGCAACTACGCCATCATCGGCTGGCAAATCGCTGCCATTGTTAGCGCTTCTGCCTACGCTTTTGTCATGTCTGCTATCATTGCCAAAATCATCGACTTCATCCCTGGTCTAAAGCTTCGTGCTTCTGAGGAGGCTGAGCTCCTTGGTATGGATGATGACCAGCACGGCGAGTTCTCTTACGACTACGTTGAGGTCCGCCGAGACTTCCTTGCTTGGAGCCCTCACCGTGGCGACCCCGCTGAGGATGGTGATGTTCTTGAGCCTACCCATGGCATCCAGGAGCACCAGTCCATGATGAACCCTAGCGAGTCCGACGACGCCCGTAAAACTCCTTCTCTCAACACACCTGACGTCAACGCACCTAAAGCGGTGATTTCCGAGAAGCATGCTTAAGCTTGCCTGTTGCAACCTTGTCTTTGCGAGTCACATTAGCCTTGTTTGATATAGAGGGTCTTATTTGTTGCGAGAGTTTATCCCTCTTTTTCTTTAACTTATTGGAATTTGGGAGTAGCCGGCAAAGGCGTTACGGATTTATCATCTTTTCGATGTATGTGCCTCGTTGTTTTTAATACCCGCTTGGTAGATGTACATACATGGCTTTGGAAAAGCGAACAGGTCGGTGAGCACGTATATAATTGTGCAAGCTGATATTGTAGTTAGTCACTAAATCAGATCACTATACCTTCACAGCTCTGTATTCAGTGCTGTCCTTTGTTATTCTTGAGCCGCACAAGACACTGTTGTGATGGAAATATCAAATTCAACCATACGATGCACCATCTATCTACCTCGATACATGTTATACCCCGTCGTAAATGTACAAAAGATAACAGAGAGCTCTTAATTCAATGGCGCTAGCATGGCTATACAAAACCTAAATGACATCTCATTTCACACATAGATTCTTAACTCAATCGCTCTCGGCTCAGGAAGGGGGCACTCCGTCTGTAACCTTACCGTACGGAAATGACGGGTAGTCCCCGAAGCAAGAGTAGTCGAACTGTGCCTTATCGACCATAGTGTCCTGTACCTCGATGAACGTGTCCAACTCACACCAACCGTCCTTGCGGTTGGCGTCACATTCTGGGAAACTCCTACCCAGAGGCACCGTTCGCTGGTTGAGTACAAAGTGAATGTACTTGGTTTCCTTGCCGTCGCGGTAGCCGTCCCTCTCTGGGGAGACGGGCTTGGGGGCCTTAATGATTTCGATATCCAGACGAGCGCCGAAGGGAGTCAGTTTGGATACAACAAACTGGTGGTCGCCGGGGTATTTGTCGGTGGGAAGCTCCTCGGCAAATTGACGCAGGCCAAAGGCTGCAAGGATAGAGACGATGTTGGTGTCATGAGAAAAGTCAAAGTAAAGACTCTGGTTCAGAGGGAAAGTCTCCTCCATGCCGTCCAGAGTTGTGTTGATCTGGGAGCCTGAGTAGCCAAGGGTATGGTTCTTGAGGCGTGCCATAACTTCTTGCTGATAGCCAAGGCCAGTAGCTCTCTGCGTGCGGTGTTAGCAATACTAGAATCATTAGGGAGGTGCACTTACGCCGACAGGACTTTGGAACCCGGCGCCTGAAGAGAATCCAAGATCGATTGAGTAGCCAAAGTGCTCCCACTCCTCGTAGGTAAACAGGTCACAGAACCTACTGAAGCCATAGGCGACAGTCTCGTAGGGACACATGCTCTGAGCCGCCCAAACGTCTGCTGGTGTCCACGTGAAGCCCTCGGTGGCGTTGTTGAATCGGTCAGTTGCTGTCGAATTTGTCAGTCTCCTCCTGTCATGTCAAGTCTTGTCTCGAAACATACCATCCTTGAGGTACTTCTCATACCAGGTGATTACAGGAGTCACGTAGTCCGCTTTGGCCGAGTTAGGGCAGTTGAGACCCCCGGCAAGTGAGTTGTTGAAACCAGGAGCTTCAATGATCACTTCGATGGTGGCATTGTTGGTCCTGCCGACGTTAGCTTTCTGAAGTATTCAGCGTTTGGCAAACAATTACCACTCCAAGCCGAAGAATCCAGCCATCCAGTTTTCAGCAGACTTCAACATGCGGTCCTGGGTCTAGATAGAGTTAGAGCGTTGGAGCTTCAGTAGGCTAATAGACGCAAAACATACCGTAGTTCTGACAATAAGCTTGCTTTGAGGGTTGTACAAGCTACCATACATGTAGCTGTGTAAGACACCTATAGTCTAGTATTAGTACTGTGGCTATGTATTTGGATGCATAAGCTCTTACCAGACTCGAACAACTCCTGTCGGCCCCTTGGAACTAGAATGGCTTTACCAAGTTCGTACTTCCAGTCATTGAGAAACTCAAGAGCACCGCTGGCCTTGAGGGTGGCCGAAGCGTTGGCTAGACGCTCACCAAGCGTTGCGACATTTGCGCCTGGAGTCGGATATCGAGCACCATGACGCGACAGCATCTGAACCTGAACGATCTCAGCACCCTGGGGAATCGGGTACTCATCCACACCGAAGCCGGTAGAGGGAGAGTAGGGGCTCAAGTAACCCATCATCTGGAAAATGCTTCGGTTACCCTCCTTCATGCCCTCGATGGGAATGGAAGTCTGCAGCGGGTCATTGGGGACAAAGGTAGCGGTGGGCTCAAAAGCATGAGTCTGGGCCATGAAAGCCGGCTTGCCAGTGGCAGTGACGCCGGCCCATAGCTCCGGCGAGGTCTGGAAATACTGGGGCACTCGGGGTGGGTCACCCGGACATGACCCGGAGCCAGAGCCGGAAAATGCTAAGGGAAGACTGAGATAGAGGTTTATACCCATAAGAACAACGACAAGACCCGAGAGAAGGAGAACCGTGTTTCTGTACGCGCGGACTGGCCCCCGAGGAATGACTGGTGGGAGCGGAGGGTCGTAGCCTCCATCACGGCCATCGCGCTCATCTTGGTGCACTGGCTGATAACCCGAAGAGCCCGGGGCGACCTTTGACTTGAGAATCGCTGAAGCTGCAGCCATAATGTTGAGGTGCTTGGTTATGCAGCTCCGATGGATGTACTGAGTTGGGATGCCCGATAACTGCCCTGTCTCAATGAACACCTTATGTCACCGGCATAAGCGAGGGGCACTGCGCTGTGGATGTACCCCTTTGGCACGGCGAGTACCTTGGTAGGTAGCTTCGAACAGCAGCCAGCAATTGGGGAGTGGGACAACTGGTCGAATCTAAGGCCCTGGAAAGTCGAAAGTCACAGAAGGGGGAAGAATAAAAGAAAAGAATGGAGACCGCGCTGAGACGAAGAGCGTTGGATTCTAATGGTGCTCGATTCGCTTCGATGCTGTTGATGCTTCTTCCAAGATTGCATGGGGCGTCGGAATCCAGGCTCTTGCCTGGTTTGGACTGGGTTGGCTGACACTGTGCATCGCATCCCCAACTCCACTACCGAACAGGGGATCTTCAGCTGTCCGTGACGCTGAGGGGCTTGCTTTGGCGCTGTTGAGGCTGCGCAGTAGGGGACAACGACCGGAGGATGCAACACCGTGGAGAACACTGTGCTCATATTCGTGAACAGATCGCTTAAGTTATTTCCACCTCAGGCGCAGCCGCCAGTGCCGCTGTCCCCGTGAGCACCACTTCATCTACGGATACACTCCTCCGAGGAAACGAACAGCAGCCGTCTCTTTTCTCATCGCCTCTTTTTTCTTATTCTTGATACATCCACTTTTTCCCCTTCACAGCTCGTTGTGATTGCATCCTTCTTAGAAGCCATCTTCTGTCCACATTATCACCACGCAAAACAAGCCACTCAAGCCAAAAAGTGCAAACTCGTGATTCGTTCACTGTTTCAAGTCTCAGGTACTCTAATCCATCAACAACAATAACAAAATACTCAACGACCCCCATGTCTATCCCTTCAGTCGTCGCAAGAACTTCCATCGTCATCGATGTAATAGAATCTTGACCGCCATTCTCAACTTGATACCATGATTGTCAATTTCAAAGTACATCCCTCGTGGCGCCCGTGCCAGGTGAAGCCAGAAGCAAGGCGAGTAATGGAGGGCGGAGACAACATCTAGACGACGATACAAAACAAAGCAAGTTCACCATCAGAACGAACACGCCAGCGGTGGAAGTACGTAGCAGTAGCACCACCACCACCAGCAAAAAGCAAGGTAAAATTCTGTCAACTTTCTCCAATTCTCTCCTGTCCAATTTAGCTTAACGAGAGGCAAGTGACTGATCAGTCCAGGATTCATATCTCGTCTCTCAGCCAATGCCTCAATCGCATCGACTGTCCCTATCACAGCGCAGCCAATCATCTGAAACTAAACGCATCTCGGCCAGATGCTCCTCGCTGCTGGGCAAGTCATATATCGGTCGTTTTATCGGCATTCCATACGACCTGTATTTGAGACTCTCATCTCATCTCATCTCATCTCATCTCATCTTACCTGCATAAGTGCATATAATCCTCCTGTGTCTTGGCCCAAACGCTCGTCTTGTGTTACCCAACTTTCTACTCCACACTGAGGCTTAAGCCATAGCTGTCGAGATGGTACCTTCTCGCATTGGACAAATCTCCAACGAGGCGTCCTTATCCTTGCCACCGCGATCATCAGCCAGCCTCGTTCATGGCAGCACTTTATCAGTTATCTATGATCTCTCCTCGTCACTAACTTTTAACTGTTTGCCGGCTTTTGTCAATATGACAAGATCTAAATTCAGTCCCAAACATGCTCATACCAATCGTGTACCCCTGATATGATATGGACCTCTCCTTTCCTCGCCTCAACGCTCCCTGCTAGCTACAGTATGTACTTTATGCAGTAACACATGTCCGTGACCCGAGATGTCCGGCTTGTTCCCCGAGTTATACGAAAAATATTTAACCTGAGTTGAGCCATATGCAGCTGGAGCCGAGGTGGGAATGCCGAAGTTACTCTGTCACATATCAATCTGACAACTCTGTGTTCCTGAACATCTCAATCTATGCATGCGACACTTTCTATTCGCCAGTGCTTAGTACCTATTTGTGCACCTGTATCTATACAAACCTCAAAGTTCAAACCCAGGTGTTGATTAATCCTCCGCCTTTCAACCAGCCCATCAAGCCAGATACCGGTACACAGGTTCATCTGACACAGACAATGCTTGTTGCTTTTCCGCGACCATAACACCAAATAAAAACACACTCAATACCCGAGTGCAATTAGTTAACCATGCCCATGTAAGCAGAACTTTTTGTTTTTCTCCCATTACCCTCAGACGCCCCCTTGTTCTTTCGCGTTCGCCTTTGTTTCAATGTCGACAAGTATTCAATGATCTCGTTATGTTTCACGAGCATACGTTCATGCATGCGTACGCACCCCACAGTTGTGTTGACTGCAGGAGCTAGGGGCGCAACTTTAGTTGGCCTGAGATCTGAGGGGGAAGAAGCCGTCGGGCATGGGCTCAATGTGCCAGATCTTTGGTGCTTCCTTGTTGAAAGCAGCGTCCCACTCTTCCTTCAGATCCGCAGGAAGGCTCCATCCAAGCTCATCATCGCGAAGTCTCATGCGCACCAAATGTCGACGCTCTTGAGCTCCTTCACCATTGACGAAGCCCTCTCGACGATGCAAGACTGTGAGGTTGTTGATAAAATGAATGTCGCCTGCCTGTGTACTGATCTCCAGCTGGGTTGCCTTGGCGATGTTCTCAATGGAGTTCAATGCCTCCATCTGGCGTGGCGTAACAGCAGGGAGGTTGGCGGGACGTGGGTGCACTTCATTCCCTGTAAGAGCTACTCGACCAAAGTTCATCATCACTCTCCCCTCGTGATGAAAGAGGACCGGTCGGCATTGAAAACGGGGCCTATCCGAGCAAATCATGTCAGCTGATAAACTCATTGTCTCTCATCGACAGAAGAAAATGAGAAGACACAGGTGGTCATATGCTGCGACTTACAGGGCGAATGGCCAGTCAGAACGAGAGAGTGTGCGGATAATGTCTGGGCGACTGGCGGCAAGAACATTGTAGACAGTGTAGGCGGAGGCGATGATGCATTTGCCGCCTGCGACGGCAGTGCTGCGCGTGAGCCAGCTGACAATATCACCTGCTTCCTCATTGTGGAAGTTCTGGAGTGCAATTTAGCATGGTTGAGCCTGGAATGAACGCGATTAAAAAGAAACGTCAACTTACGATGGGAGAAGTGGAGTGTCGATGATGACCAGCCTTGAGCTTGGACGAGTTGTCGGCGACAATATGAACTACAGACAGGTCAGTTGCTGAAAAGAACAAAGCCAGCAGACCATGAAATACTGGACTAACCCAGCATGTTGCCTTTTCGATCTTGACGACCGTGACAATTGGCAATATACGACTGGATGCCAAGATACAGCACCGTCAGATCTTCGGGCGAGTACTTTTGTGTGTTCAGTCCACGAATGACGCCAAAACCCTTGCCTTGGTGGACGTCTTGACGAATTTGATCCAATCGAGGTCCCAAGGTAGGAAGTGGAAAGCTGTCTCGGGATACACAATCCCCGTCAAGTTCCAAGGCTGTCTGGTATTAGTCCACATCCCAAACGCCACCGGAGAGCCTCAGCGAACGTACCTTTAAAAGCCCGCAGGGCATCCTCAGCTTCCTGCAGGTCTGATTCGCTCAGAGTATGGATGTAGTCTGATTGATCCGCGAACTGGCCACCAGACCAAGACATCGACTGGGGGAGAAATTGGGGCCATCCCTCGGGGACCCTAGCCGGTGAATCTACCACGCGACTGACACAGCCGGCGGCCGCAGGAGCTAGTTCAACGGTGGAACTTGGGCCAATGATGAGCCCAGCCCAAAGAGAAGTCATGGCAATGGTTCCTGATGGAGAGTTCGTGGGTGACTTTAGTTGAGGGCGTCTCAGTACTAAAAGTGTATACGTCAGCCAGCCAACTTCCACGATCAAAGGAATGAGAAAGCTTTGCAAGGACCTACTTTACGAGACGCAACGGGCCGTTGTCTGATGGTGTAAGACGAGACAAGGGAGATCAAACAGATCAAGTCGAGATCGAAGATGAGAGGTGAGTTATAGGTAGGGATGACTGAGGTGTAAGAGAGGTGAACAAGAAGAGGTAGGGAAACAAAACTTTCTATGGTGCGAGACGTCTGCTTAAATGTCTTGCTCGGCCCCAGATGCGATGTATGTGGAAATGACAGGACAGGAGTAACAGGAGTTGAATCTATCGTGGCAAGCCTTTCAAGCAAAGTAAAGTGACGTTAGAGGCGTTTATATCGACGCCTGTTCTGGGGTACCAAGAGAAGCTCGAGTAGAAGGCGCGCAGCCTAGAGTTGAGAAAAGGAAAGAAAAGAGAAACAGCGGATCCAGGGGAGGAGGTAACGACTGATAGTTGTGTATAACAATGGCAGTGACAATGGCAAGGACGGTAACGGCAACTGCAATGACGACGACGACGACGACGATAATGAGGAACGGCAGATTGCAACAAGAGGTCAGATGATCAACGGCTCTTGATGAGCGAGATTGAGATTTGAGATTGCTGTGGAAAGACTAAAGAACGTTTGGGCAGTGGAGGCCAGTGTAGGTAATTATACCTTCTAGAGTTCATATCAGAAGATGGCAGCCCCGGGGTTTGGGCTTGGAGATGAAGCTGCCATGCATGCAAATGCGGTGAATGGAGAGCGGCTCAGACGGGGAAGGATGTTGATGGCCGTGTAACGTTCTTTCCTTCCTTTGCTCCCGTTGCTTTGGATTCGACGCGAGACGTAAAAACTAAAAAGAAATATTAAAAAAATAAAACCTTTCCTTCTTTGTTTCTGCTCTTTGTGACTTCGGCCCCACGAAATCTCCAGTACTAGCCATAACTTACAACAGGGTTGTTTGGAGCTGGGGGGCTAAGGCAAGGTAGATCGGATACTTGCGTACCCGTGTTCACTCGTGGCAAGTCGCAGATACGCGGCGGCAGTAGATGCAAGAAGACCAGACCCAGCAACGCGGGTAGACACCTGAAATCCATGGTTGATATGCCTGGCAGCGGAGGTATTAGATGGGAAGGATGCTTGCAGGCTGGGTTACAGGTATCAGGTGGAGTGGATTCTGGACTATGGGCCGTGGGAGATAGAAGGAGGAGGAGAAGGACAAGGAGAAAACGCCATGCCGTTGGTTAGTCTCCTAATGTGCTTGTGGTTCTCTCGCTTGTCACTGGTTGCTCAAAGGTCTGGATAGCAACATTAACTCCAGACTACCTCGTGCCTAACCTGGCCTGGTGACAAGGGAGAGAAACGAGACGAGATGAGATGAGTGAGATGGCATGAGACGAGACGAGGCGAAAGAGAACTGTAATCAGAGATGGGTGGGTTTCCTCATCCCTCGAGAAAACGGCTCTGGCCGAAAAGGAGGGAAGCAAAGGAGAAGAAAAGAAAAGGGAAGGGAAGAAAAAGAAAAGAAAAGAAGACTAAGCGGGTTTGCTTGGCCTAGCACTAGCTAGCGTGGATAGTTCTGAGCTGGAGTATGGAGTCCTAGACTGCAAGCAGGCAAGAAAAGCAAACACCAAAAGCTAAGCATGGGCTCAGGCTAAGAGAGATTCAACTTGGACCGACTGCCTGACGATCCGTGGCTTTCTCAATCTCAGCCCCCAGTCAGGGCATCTGAGAGCTAAGATCCACATTGCTCCTCTGCTGAGTACCTTGTTGGCCTCTGATATCAATCAGATATACTCCGTAGCCATGCGGATAGCATCAATTCAACTCACCTCAACTAACACCACGGCACTCGACAAGGGCTTTTTCGGCCTGCGGCAGTTGATATTGGTTCTCAAGATAGTCCAACCTTACTCATCCCATTCATCAGCATGATTGGCTGACGGGACCTATCCGTCGCCACCCGCTTAGCTTTGGCGTCTCGGCTCCTTACTACTGGCTCCCCGTGGCAGACCAACGGCGAACAATATTGGCTTGGGCATCTCGAGTGTCAAAGCAGAGAGGCAAGGGATATGCAAACATGCGCGCGCATCTCATTCCCTCTCCTCTCCGCTCCTCCCGAAGGATAGGTACACAACATAGAGAACACACAAGGTAGCATACATATACCGACACACAGCACAACGCACACTGTGCTACACTCATTGACCAGCCATCATCAATCATCAGCATGGCTCCGGCTCCGGCTCCGGCTCCAATGTGCGCCGCCAGCCAGGCCCGGCCCGTCCAGAGTGTTTCCGCAACCAAGCCCCAGTTACCAAGCTTGGTACATATAAACCTTCATCCGCCTCGTGTTTGCGTGCTACGACGCACAAGCCATCAAAACGCAGCAACCCGTCTTCGGTCAACACTCGGTGACCACCTCTCGCTTCTTTCTGTAGGGGGCCGTACACACTCGGTGTCTCTCTCTGTCTCTGTCTCTGTCTCTGTCTCTGCCTCTGCCTTCGTTTCCCTTCCCCATCATCGTCATTCCCTACCTTGTTCGTCCGTCTCTCCCGCTGCTTTCCCGTTACTCCGAGACCGTAGACTCGTCGACGTGTCGGCCAATCAAAGTTGAACAAGAACGATCGATCTCTTTGGCTATCTTCATCACCCCAATACCCCATTCACAACCCACAGTAGTCCATGTCTTCCCATTCCCATTATACCAGTTCCATTATTTCTCTGTCTTCACCCGCCGTTGACCGCTTTTCCACATTCAAATGAACCCAAGCATTTACCAAGTGAATCCCGTTATCGTGATCATCGTTACTGTCGTCATGGCCGTCACCGTGTCTTCGTTGCCCGCATTGACCCTTTCCCTCCCTTCGCTTTGTGTACATTCTCATTTCCCGCATCCCCGTTGTGAGTACAGCATCTACACGACAGCCCTCAAATTCTGCGCCTGTACAATTGGCGCAAAGCTCTTCACTATCTCCCTCCTACTTTTTGGCACAGAAGAATGCCCATGGAGTTCTTCTGCTGGTCAATCAATCAATTTGTCAGATCATATTGTTGCCCGAGGTTGCCAGTTGCTTTCGAACAACTGACTGACAAAGAAATAATCATGCTCGTACGCGGCTGCCTTCCGAAGATCCTCCCATTGCAACGCTGAACCACGGAGTTTAACATTAGCACCAAATCAAGAGTCCTGGTGACGGTCGGCACAAGGTGTCACACCGGGATTGACTCACCATATCGTCTGGCCAGGGTGCTAGTGGTATGCACAAACTTGATCTTCTCTTCATCCAGGCCAGCCAGGGTGCGCAAGTCTTGGTCTTTGCATTCCTCTGAGAACGGGTAGATACCCTTGTTACAGTAGTGGAAGTGCGCAAGCAAGATGTTGGCTCCTTTTCACGTCCTCAAGTCAGCGAGCACTTGAATGCAGGAGCATGGTAGTAGGATAACTCACCTAGGTGATACTCTTTCACCTTTTCTTCACGCGCAAACCGTCGCTGCGAGTACAGCCATGGTCAGTAACCGTCCACCGCTCTTCACATATGTGCCTAGTGGCTCAGAGGGGGATTTCTTACCTTCATTCCATGCTTCTTCGCGTATCCAGCATCGTGTGCTGTGATGAGAGCTGTGTTATGCAAGAGAATAAAGATCACAAGATACGTCACGAGCCACGTGCTCTGCTTATTCTTTGACATCATCTTCTGCAGTTTGTCTAGTAGCTCTCTCCGCAGTTTCGTCTGGATGTGATGGATCAGGACAAGATCCATCTGAGCGCCAAGCACTGGCGGGAGTGGAATTTTGCCATGGTTCGGGTTAGTTTCGTCCAGGATATTTTCCTTCATGCCCAAAGTCTCTTCCCCAACAATGAAGCTTGACCTTGTCGTCAATCGAATCGACATCCACAGCAAGAGCGTGTGGCGAATAAGGTCCACGCACTCCGGCGACGTGGATGGGTCTCGGAAGATCTTCCAAGCACGTAAGTACGTTCGGAAAAGGAGCCCTTCACGGGGGCCAAGCAACTTGTTAAAAGCATCTTGCATGCTATTCTCAATGTGGCTCAGGTACTCTTTCTTAACCTCCTCGAGATTCACCATTGCGTAGGGAGGGATTGTCACCGACTTCTTGACGCCTTTGTAATCCCACGTGCGCTCCAGTTTGTCACCCGCTTGAGGAATAAATCGTTGGACCTTGACTGTGACAAATTTGTTCGAAAGCCCCTCTGAGAGATATATGACTCTGGGCTCTTCGTTTGTTGCCCAACTCTGTATGGGATCCGAAATGTTATTGGTCCATCGTCGCGTCCATTCGTAGCCTGGAACTTGCCCGGGCTTGAAAAGTCGGATGTCCGTGATCTTGTATCTGAGACAAGGAAATCGTCCCGCTCTCGAGTTGGAGACCTTCTTGCACGTCAAGCATGGACCACCCTCCTCTTCTGGGTTATTTTCACACTGCATCAAATGGTTAGTAATCTACCCATAGCCTCAAGCATATTCACAGTAGCAGGAGCATCGCCTAGTTCTAGCTACATGCACAGGTAGTCATCACTTACACGAATCCTCTGCATTCTGCACCTGATGCAAGAGCCAATCTTTCGGGTTTGGGCAGTTTGTTCACGGAGATTGTGGTCTTTGAAAGGGCCTCTCTTTCCACCCCGTTGGTTGGGAAGTAAAATGTCAAAATTGGGATGTTGGTCCATCAGAGACCAACCGTTTTGCGCCGCATCTTCGCCCATCTGACCGTTGATCAGCATACCATACTGAGAGACGTTGTCGACTGGTGACAGGTTGTGATGAGCAAGAGCGGTGGTATCGACGAGATTGGTTTCTGAGCTGTATTCGACTTGGGAGAGTGTCTTGGCCATGAGATGCTGGCTGGACATCATTGTTTGGTTCTCCAGCTGTGCTTCATCTTTGAAAGTTTGGCCGGCGTAAAAATCTCCACCTGAAAGAGACGGTTGTTGATTTGGCCCGGTATCACTTATCAGGGGCTCACTTATCGGGGGCTCTGCTAACGCAGTCTGCTCTGGGATGAGAGGGAAGCTGACAAGAGGCGCAACATGCAGGTCTGGCTGTTGGTAGTTGTAGTTTGTTTGTTGCCCAGTACTTAAAACCGTATTGTCATACGGCTCAGAAGGCGGCATTGTCATTGCTGGTTGCTTTTCTGCCGCATAGGGGATATCTGGGCCATGAATTATTGGCGCAGCGTTCGGCAGTTGTTGATAGCCTTTTGTGACTTCGTCAGCGATGGCCTCTGGTGAATCATAGCATGTGCTTGATGAGCCAGGTAGAAAAGGAGAGCCGATTACTTACCGTCGGATTGTCTTGAATCCCAACCACAGCACGGGCAAAGGAACAAGGTAAGGTCTGCCATACGGCGTGCTAATGGTGAAGTTGAAGATGGCATCGAGCTCTGCCCGCACTCATTCCAGCCTGAAGATGCCCCATACTGTTCATGGCGTTGATTGTAAGGATCTGATATTGGGAGTTTTATCAGAGGTCCTTGGGACGAAGCTGGGCCATGTTCTGGTGTCATTGGGATAGATGGATCAAGCCTTCTTCTCTTTCTACAATGCTCTTGATCAAGAATTTGGTGTATTTGGTAACCGGAGGCTAATCCATAAAAGCTTGCTAGATTTTCAAGGTTCTGGTGGATCTCATACGGGAGGATATTGTAGTTGGGATCCACGGGAGGGGTGAAAGATATTGATGGAGAAGCCTGATCGTCGACCCCCGGGTGGAGGAGAGGCCTCTTAACTTTGGAAGGATATTGCGGATTCTATAAAAAAAAATCAATTCACCGCACGTTTGAGTCTAATGAGGAGGGGCCTAGGGGCAAGATCAAGGAGAGGATGCTTGTCCAGGAGTCATGGCACGAGAGCCACGATGGGGCGGCGACAAGAGGGAAACGGGGGTGATTGGCAACAGCCGCAGGGGCCATGCAAAGAGAACGATGGGACGGGGATCGATGATATAACCCCATGCAGCTTGCCGCCAACCGGGGAGAGAAACTCTTACCATAATGGCTGCAGTGAGACAGGACAGGGTGTGGAACAAAGACTGCCTAGCAGCAGCAACAGTGGCAGTAAGAACAGAAGTCAAAAGTCAAGGTACCACCACGCGGGGATCAAACTCGACGAAATACAGGCAATGACAAAGAAGAATCTGGCTTGCCCAGTTTGGACTTTAGCAACAGTGGTCAAAATCGAGCGACGCCGGGGTGAGAGAGGAGGGGGAGTGTGGTGGTAGGCTAAGGTGCCACGAAAGCCATCACCGGAGCACTTGACGTTGAAACCCCCGTAGTGCGCCGAGTGGAGCGCCAGCGACGACCGGAGTCAAAATCGCGGCCCTGAAAAAGATACTCAGACAGCCGGAGAAGAGAATCGATGCGAGGAAGGAGGCGAAGAACCCGGGGAAAACAGAATGAGTTGATAAGTAGGGGTTGTAAGATGAGCCCAATCAGGCCTTGGAGGCTCCTTGCCAACGGACGTAAGTTTGATGAGATATTGGTGTGATGCTCGCAGCCGTCAACTGAAAAACTTCAAGCGTGAGTACAGTACAGTACCGCACAGTTAGAACAAAACGTGGAGCCTTGTCCACCCGTTTGCTCTTTTAGCAACAAGGCGGGCTGAGCTGTCGTGGTACTGACGAGCGGCTGGTGGTGCTGGTGGTGCTGGTGCTTGCACTGGCTGGTGCTTTGAGCGAAACCAAGACGATATGCCTGCGGCCGCGATCGTATGGATGACGGCTGATGCGGGCTGCGGGCTGAGCAAGTATGCGGCTGGCGGTGTGGTGGTCGTAGTGACCGGGCGTTGAGCGATTCAAGCAACGGCTCGACGGTCTGCTGGGAATGGCGATGATGAACGAGTCTGTGAGAGAGGAAAGTGGACTCGGTGAGGACGGCGTCGACATGGCCTCGTGCTGAGTAGTTTTTGACCGGTCTGAGGGGTACCATGGGAGTGGCAGGGGCCCTTCTGCTTGCACTGATTGCAGTGCGCGGGCAATTGGGATATTACCCGCCCTGCCGGTTCAGTATGCCTGGGGCTCCTGGGATCTGGTGAAAGATAATAGAAGCAGCTCCGGCGGGGAAATAGGGGAAAAAAAGAACAATGGCTTTGTGAATGGTTTGGGAGCTTGGCTAGGAATCAGAAAGGGTGGCCCGACTCTTGCGTGATCACAGATCTCCAGTCTCCAATAATGCGGGCTTAATCCCTCTAATCAGTTGGATCTCCGAATCGATTCACTGTTCCATAGCGGCGGAGCCTAGTCATGGCAACGATTAACTAATCCGTGCATTAAAATGCCCATGTGATTGACATGGGGCTGACCAATGTTGGTCATGGATGCACAACCGCTCAGCCAGGATTGGATGTGAGTGCTATCCTCAAATTGCTTTTTCTCTCGCAGGGTCTCGCAACGCCAACCCGCCTGGGCATTGCACCCTAGGTTCTAGGTACATCGTCAACTCCGCAATCCAGCAAAGGTTCTCAAAAGTACACAACCTACCCAGTAATGCCAAGCATGCTCGATGAAAGGCTATGTCTGATCCTTCTGTCGATGCGGGCCCAGTGTCGAGAGACCGTCGGACCGGCCACTTGTGGGAGCAACTGCAAAGACGATGCGTCTCAATGTCCCAGGGGATGCAATGACACCTTGAAAGCCACAAATGGACAATCAGTTCTATGGTTCGTAGGTCGTCGTCCCAGTCACCCGATATCCTCGGATGCAGGAAGTCATCACAAACCTACAAATCTATAGTCGTCATTCCAAGTCCTCCAGGTTCCTCTTTCACCTATCACGCCGACCAAGGCTGACAAGCGATAACAGCTAACACCTCCTTGCAATCCGAGGCGTATGGTGTTATTTGAGTTGTCGTTGGTTTCTGCCCATGTGATAAGACTCTTGTGTGCTATTGTCACGCAAACGTTCTGGTTGGTACGAGGCAGGGGCGCCGACCGGTGAGACCAGCAATTACCATTGCTCATGGCCAGACATTTGAATTGGACATCGGACCGATCAACGTCCGGTTGTATGCATGTTGTGATTCCGAACTTTCTACTCAAGAACTAGGTGTGCGATTCGATGTTGAAGCTGGGCCACTAGCGGCACGATGCAATCCATGGATGGGATAGACCTTGAGCCGCCGGCAGGCATCGTCCAGCCAAAGGCGCAGCTTCTGATTCTGATTCTGCATGAATGTTGGCGTGCATCAGAATGCATGAGGTATCTGCACATCTCTTCCATAGCTGAATAGTAGTACCTTACCTATGTTGGCTCTTCTCTCACGAAAGTGCAGTCGTTCTCTGGTCAAGATACGACCATGGGCGTTCCTGGCGATATCAGCCTGTGACGTCGGTCTGGATGATGGATGGCAATAGAGACTATGCAGGCGGCAGGAATAATCACTGGGCGTTTCTCGAACTGCAAGAGTTGCCTTGACAATATCCCGTGATTGGAAGTTGATTTCAAGTGGCGGATGCGCCTTCCCTCAAGGTAGGTTTAGTAGCTTGCTTTGCGTTAGTACGAATCGCTCAACGGCCCTTCGGCCGGAAGGTCCGTGGCTGACCACAGGTGACCGCGGGCAGTGGAAGGGGTCAAACATTAGGTAGTTTCGTATCCAATCGTAGCGCCCCCTGCCACTTCAGCATACAGACCGCAGACCGAACATTCCAGGGTCTTCACCGATCCTGCCCCTTGCCTCTACGCGCCGATATCAAACTTGAACCCTTTGAGCTGGTGTGAGCATGAGCATGGATGCCACGAGGGTGGATGGCCTAGACGTGCCCCCGCTCTCACTAATACCGTTAGTCTTTATCCACCAGCGGGTCTTCCCGCCTCCAAGACAAGACGAACCGAACCACACAGAACCAGAAGCACAACGTTTCAGTCCGTGTTCCTCGAATAAAAGTCAATGGAGATCATCCTAGGATCTCGACGCGCTTCCCCGACTCTGTCACATACGTATACATGCAGGCAAGAAGTTATGGTTACACGGATGAAGTCGAGTCCCTTGCTTTGCTTGTCGTCATTCGCTCAGCCCAGTTTCCTTTTAGCCATGTCGACTGCCGTCGACTAGTTGTTGTCAATCCAAAGATCCTCTACTCCACATTCGCCGACATTTATTGGCATCGTTTCTTATTTCCCTTTTTATGATATGGTAACGCAACAGCAACAAGACCAGTCAGCCCAGCCACTCGGGAACTCCGTGGGCTGTGTCTTGGGGATATGCAAATGTCGGCCTTGCGCACTGTTAAAGCCTCCTCTTCCGGCTGGAAAAGCAAGCAATTTATGGTCAGAGCGCCACTGGGTGACCGGTGATCGGTTCATGTATGATGGCTCTCCGGTGCGCCTCTCCCGCTTCGGTGTCGGTTAGCACTGACCACTATCAGAAATCAAATATCGGGAATGCAGTTTGCTTCAAGGCACGCCTGTCAGTGCGGATGACGTTGGCTATGCTCGGGATCCAAGTGGTCGGTATCCCGGGATAAGAGATGTGATTGCTCACCGGTCTGCCAGGAGCCCTTGTTACCAGAAACTCGGTAATCCCCCACACTCAGGCTAGTCGCGCTTGAGGGGCAGATGCCGGCATTTAGCTATCGAAGCGAGGCATGTGTACTGTTAATAACAACCATGGTGATGAAATCAAAACTGTATGAGTCCTGACCGAGTTGTTAGGGCATATGGTCTCGTCTTGGCCCCGGTCGCCCTCAACCTTGGTATCAGGTTTTATACCTAGCGCAATTCTATCCCACTTACCACTTGCTATACCATCTCCCTTATGTAACACCGTTTGAGAGTCATGGCCAATACCTGAGACTCGTCTCACCAGAGCGTTTTCCATGTTATTCAATTCTACTTGCCCTACAAGTTCGCGCTGCATTTACGCTCCCTGCAAAACGCCTTTGGCGGTTCATCTTCAAAGGGCTATCTTTCGACTTCCATTGACTGTGTACTCTTCTTTCTTCAAAAAAGCGTCGAGCTTACAAAATCTCTAGCGCACTGCGTCGACCGGGTATCCAACTCTGTGCCACCATAAGCAATCACTGCGAGCCACGAACGATTCAATTAATCGAGCCCGTCACTGCGCATACACTTCACCAGAGTCTGGTATCAACGGATTTATTGATGGTAGAATGGTGGAGGGTCGACAACAAAGGGAGTATGTTACAGGGCATGGCGATAACAGTTCCAACGAAATACGCAACAATTCGGGCAGCAACTCCGGGTTAATAATCTCGTCCCGTGTTTTTCTAAAACGACGACGGATACCTACCTGCCTCGGATTTACAACAAATCGCGGTATATCTGGTGGGGGGACAGATGTCGACCGCAAGGCAGTTTGCCTCAAGGTAGGTGGAGCCTTACTATATATACTTCCGCCAAGCGCGGGACTACCTTAGGTAAGTTAGAAACTGGGTCTTGCTGTTGAAGTTCGATTGTGGTAGGCAATCTCCATCGCGGACGAGTGCCTTCGGTGTTGTTTACTCTCCATCACCCGGCAGGAACCAGTTGTGATCAGTCACCCGGTCTCACAAGAACCAACAGGCATCATTCGATCATGTGATCAGACAGCATGACCAAAAAGCACCGCAAGGTGAGCATCGAAGCCTACCACCTAAAGTGGCTCAATTTGGTTGTGCCATCCATCTGTGGTATTGTCGCACAACAACGAATATTCCTTCTACCAGCTTCATTGTCCATCTGTGACGCGCTCTCTTAGTTTAGTAGAATCCGCCTTTCGAGTGAACCTATATCTCGTCTTGGATCAATATCGGTCTCTGCGACTGTCGGCTCTCAACAACCCTTCACCGACAACTATACAGCCTCTGGCTGCCCTCGCCTTGTATCCGAGACTGGAACCCCTCACCGAGAACCGACTGTTTGCGTCGGGCAGCATCTAAGACATTGATTGTGCAGGTGCTCGCTGCTTTCCCGTACAACATTGCCCGCTGCTGACTTTGAGCTGCCTTTCAATATTGTGGCTGTCTAAGTCGAGCGCGTCCACCGGTTTATGCCATGGAGTTGAGCCAGGAATCTATCCACGATGTTATACACCCTACTGCAGCTTTCTCGGCCCCTCCCCTAAGCCATGATCTGGACTCGGTGGCCCAGAGCGCCCAGTCTGTTGGCTGGCAAGACTCGCTGCTAAACCCAAAGAATCGTATTGACAGTCTTAGCCCACTGAAGCAGCCCCTTTGGCGCATCGATGGCTGTACTGCTTTCGGGAGCCAGCTTTACGCTGTACCCTTATTCTTCGAATCTATGCCTCCGATTCGGATGGATGTTTTTATTCCTGAACCTTCGAAACTTTCACCTGACCTCCGGCATGTCCTTGATGTTGATGTGGCATTCCATACAACAAGTGCGAAGCGTATTGCGCATCTCGGCATCACTCAGCATGTACTCCGCATTCTACAGTATTGGACGTCGCGCCAGCAGGATCCTATGGGAATTTTTGGGAACATTCCCTTTGGTTCCAGGATTGTGGTCAAAAACATACCCATGAACGTTGCTGATGCAGAGGTCACTATCGCGCGGACTCATTACCTGGAACGTCAACTCTTGTCCGTATCTTCTCTCGAGAAGGCCTGGGGTAGTGATGTTGAGTTACCTCCTACAGTCGATCTCAATGACGTGGTATACGTCTCACAGCTGCACGACAGTGTCTGCCTGGTCGAGATTGGAGGCAAGACATGGATTTTCAAGGCCCTTACCAGTTACACCAAGTACCTTTATCATGAACTCAGGCAGCTTCTCACCATCCAGCCACACCCTAACATTGTTTCTCGGCCTGTGCACCTGGTTACAAAGAAATGTGGCTTCGGTAGCAAAGTGGCTGTTATCGGGTTCACGCTTGAGTACCATATTCACGGCAGCCTGCGTGATCTAATTCCTTTTCTCAAGCTTCACAACATGGTGTCGTTGGCCGACGAGACAAAATGGGCCATCCAACTGGCATCAGCATTAGTGCATCTTCGTACGACATCGAGTATCTTCTATCCGGATCTCAGACTAGACAATATCGTTCTTTCTGCTGCTCGAGATGCCATCATGGTTGACTTCGAACAGCGTGGAGTCTGGTGTGAGTTTGCAGCTCCCGAGGTCAATGCGCTTGAGTATATGAGACTACTTGCCATCGATGAAGAAATCCCGGCCGAGGTCAGCGAGAAGTACTCGAATCTTTTGACAGAGATGCTTCCAGAGTGGCAGACTATGGGTGAGAGCGAGGAGTACAAGTGGCCCTCCAAAGGCTACAACGTCCCCTGGGCATGTCTCACTCCCAAGGAGCAAGAGGCATGCGAGGTGTATATGCTTGGTCGGGTATTGTGGTGCATCTTTGAAGGGAATAGCGCTCCCCAAAGAGCCGCGGTCTGGCTTTCATACCGATGGGAGCCGCTTGTCGAGTTCCCGGGGTACACCAAGACTCCTGAAGCGATGCAGCGCCTGATTGATCGATGTACTCGCGGAAGGCAAGCTGGTCTTAGTAGGCTGATTGTGAGGGAGAGAAACCAGCTGGTGCTCCGCGAGCTGGAGAAGACGGGACTCTCCACCCCAGACGATGTGCAGCGGACTGCCAAGGACTGGTGGTCGAGAGAGATCGATGCATCGGAGAAGTGGCTCAGACAAAGAATCGAGGGTATGAAGAGGGGTGACTGGAGAGAGAATTACTATGATCGGCCTACTCTGAAGGAAGTTCTCGCGGAACTTGAGGCCTTTTGCGACGAGACGGGGTTCAAGTTTTGACGGGTTTTAGCTGCGAATTCATTTTGGCATGTGGCACTCTCCACTCCACAGCATAGCAACAGACAGCAAGCAAGTTATCAGACGAGGAGCAATTGAGATTGATACCTTGGACTTGTTTAGCAGTAAGGACAGTTTAGTCAGTTTTCTTAGTACAGCTCTTTTTAGATAGGCAGTGCTCGTTTCGTAAAGATATTCATATCGACAAACGGGTAGTGTAATGCTCATGGCCGCATGTAGGGTCGGTTCTTCCATTGCTCTCATCTGGTCCTCCTCGTCTTCCTGCCGCCCATCTGCCCCTGAACAGGCCGCTTCAGACCAGATCCCGTGCTCGACGTCCTCAGCCTCCTCAGCATCGCCCTGAACCGCTGCACATAGCCCGCCGGGGCACCGTAGATCTCGATCCGGTCAAGACTTGCCTCAAGGTTATGCAGAAACTGGCTCGCCGCCTCTGGAATGAGATTCAGCACATCCAGGATAAAGTCTTGATCGCGATCACCAATGAGGCGTAGGTAGAGGTTACGCTCGACGCGGGGCGCACGCTTTGAGCCCTGGTCTTTATTGCGAGACACCACCAAGTCCAGGGTATGTGCGAGGCTGCGGGCCGCAGATAGAGCCTCGCGCGCTGATAGAGGGCTTTCGCGGGTATATATCTCATGGCGTATGCGGCGAACGCAGCCCAGGATGTGAGAAGCTGCCCATGGTACATGGCGGGGAGATTCAGAATCTGAAGAAGGGTCTGCAACATCGAGATCCCGAACTACGCGGTCGATGCGCTGTGTGAGCTTGTAGAACGGATCCCTGATGAAGTCGTGTGGGCGAGATAGGGAGCGGAAGTAATCAAAGAAATGGTGATTGTCTAGGAGCATTCGGAATATAGTTTGTTCGAGGTCGTTGCGTTTAATAATCTTCTTTCCTAGAGACATATGGTTGAAGATATCTGGACGGAACTCATTCGGATCCATGTCATAGACAGAGGAAAGGATTTCTCGAGCTTCTTGTGCGCGGAACGTATCCGGTTCCTGGTCGTATTCTGAGTCTGGGGTAACTATGTGGCAATGGAGCCCATCGGCAAGCACATCGAGCCCATACTTGGAGATGTGCTGGAAAGGATCTCCAACTTCTTCGGCATAACCTGCTGAATTCATCTTGAGGGGTTTACTGAGATCATTTTCGTACAGAGTCTGCTTGACGATCTGATCCAGCAGCCAGAGGAGGTGTTGACAAGGTTGTCCGTCGTCTCGGCATGAGCAGCTCAGCTTGGAGGTGCCGTCTTCAGGGGCGCGGATTCGTACAGAGCGTGTGACGAGCTCTGTCATTTGGAACGCATATGTATCGTCTATACGCCGGCACTTTTCGAGAGCAATCTTGGGGGGCTCCTTGAAGGTATCGCGAACAATGGACCGGGTGTTTTCTGGTAGGTGCTCGACGCGATATGTGAGCTTGGTGGGCGATCGGATAACAGAAGGCTCATCTTGGTCATATTCAGAGCTGTCATCTTCATATTCAGAAATACTTGAACCTGTTTCTGACTCTGAAGACGATTCATCGCGATAGGGCTGATCTGATTCCTCAACGTGGGATTGGGCCCTGATGCGGGAGCGGGTTTCTGGAGACATGCTCATAAGAGATAGTCTGCTGAAGCGAGATGAAGGAGGAGACATTGACTTGAAAGAAGCTGCAATGTTGTGATGGTGTGCTCGAGAGTGTGCGAAGTGGTCATGATATAGCTTTATATCGTACCTCGAACTAACAAGGCTGCAGCTTGCAGCTACCTTAGCTATGAGAAACAGACCGTAGCTGCGGCCTCAAGGCCGGGAACAGGGACACACGAGGGGCCCAAGGCATCATGGAGGACAAGAGAGAATAGAAACTATAGCAAAGAATGTGTATAGAACAAGTGTAAGCCACTGCTGGCAATGGCAGGTGAGCTAAGAGGTTCCAGCTGTGGCTGTGAAGTTCCAGGTGGTATGGTACATATCAATATCCACCTGAAGTCGAGGGACTGAATCCTTGGGTAGATGGTTAAAAGTGCATGCATATTCTTGTTGGTGGTTTTGTTGTTTGATGAGGGAGATTTATCGAGGTTCGCCGTAGTTCACCGTGCACTAAGAAGCCATTTACGGAGTACTTCGACTCAAACGCTTCAGAACTTGACAGTGGAAGTCTACAGCACAATCAACCCCCGGGTAAATCCCCAATGCTTGTACTGATTTACTACTGATTCACGTTGGTTCAACCCGTCACCTTCGAGTCAAAGCCTCCCATACTCAGCCACAAGCCCACTCTCACCCGTCTGGGCGGCTGTAGGGCCAGTCGCAGCCCGGCACGTAAATCGCCAGTTTCCAGCTTTCGTTTCTACTTGTTTCATTTCGTCTTTCTTGCGGGTCGCAGCTGATACGGCCGGGAAAAGGTGGCCCGTTTGCAGAGGCCGGTTGATTGTCTGGCAAGGCATTTTCTAAGCGACAGCTTCGAGAGCTGACGGACTGCTCAGCGTGTGCTATCTGACGATACATTGTCTAGTCTGTTTTGCGTATCAGCCATAAGAATGGTATGATCATACCGGGTCTTCAACGCCCTGCCCTGCACCAACAACTCCTCTCGTGAGGGCATCGGTCGATCTTCAAGTCCGTGAACTTACAGCCTTGACCCGTTGTTGCTCACGGGCACATCCGTTCAATCCATGGGCCTGTTGGTGCCGCCTCTCTGGACTGCAAACTGTACAGGAGCCTATCGTCCAATGCCTGATGAACACACCGCAGTTGGAGCACCCGGTATGTTACGTCTCACATTGCATCAATGCTGCCCGCACAGTACATATATGCAACTTGACGGCTCATAGCGTCGAGTCAACCGTTGCATCTACCCGTACTCAAGAAGTGACGTTAAGCGCTACGGATCTACTTTACACTTGATCGAAATGGCCAAGAGGCCGTGACGTCGATAATGCTGCATGCTTCACGTGGCTGAGTCTCTACGTCAAGGCAGCTTCAGGCTTACAAGAAACCATTGACACGTCAACAAACCTGAAGTCTTTGAGAACCAAGTCTGAGTCATTACCGAATCAAACTGACTTCATTCGAAGTTACCACTGTTTATCTGTTTCTCTTTTCATTGTCAATATCAAATTTGGTAGTATGCGTAATGTCAGAACCCAGAGCATGATGGAAAGTCGAGGCCATTGATACGTCTCGGGTCTGTATGGTCTCGAATCCATCAAGCAGATCGCAACGGTGAACGAAAGGGGTTGGCTTCTAATGGCCAAGACTTCCATGGAAATACCCAAGGTTAAAAGAAAAATAAGAAAAGAGACACAAATGCAACAAAAGCTATCCACAGGCAACAACGTCATCAAGACCTATCCCAGGTCATGTTTATAAAAGCAGTGCGTGACTGGTCGTATCGCCACTTGCTGAATCAACCTTGTAATTTCCCCAGTGCACCTAATTCCAGGACCGTAAAAGGAGAGGTGTTTGTGTGTCAAGCGAGTCCGAACCAATAGTAAACCACCTCAGAGCTGATGCGTATTTGGGCTCATGTACCAGAGCCCCCTCCAAAAAGCGATAAAATAATAATAATACATCATGCACAAGTCAGTGCAGGTCGAAGTCCGTCGTCGAAGCGGACAACTCGTGAGGATGCGTGGCTCTTGGTGGTTGCTTTCTTGGTCGGGGTCCTGCCTTTTCGTAGGATCGTCTTCGGATCAGGCGAAGGAGATTTGGAAGAAGACGAAGACCGGCCTGCAGATGAGGAAGTCAACTTCCTAGGCAGGCTATCCACAGGCCGGTCGGATTGTCAATCGATACCGTGCTGTTTCTTGAGCTGAGCTAAAGATTCCCGGCGGGCTTCGAGGTCCTCTTTTGACTTGGCCATCTTGTCGGGCTGGTGGTATAGAACTGTGAAATTATGGTCAGTACAAGTGCGGGATAGAGATTACGCCGGATGGAATGACGCACCAACGAGGTATCGGTTTTGAAAGTTGAAGCCGTTCAGCTTATCGCAAGCCTGCTTCGCGTCGGTTACGTCTTCATAGACAACGAAGGCGGTGCCCTTGGTGTTGTTGGCGATACCTTGTCGAACCTGGCTACAGAGACCGTCAGTATAAAATTCGTCAAGCGCATCTCGACTCGGCTTGGCAACATCGTTGTCGTCGGGAGAGATTGTCGAGTATCGGGGTCTGTGCATACCGGATTGGACCAAATTTTCCGAAGAGGTCGAATAACTCTTCTGGAGTAACGTTGTAACTAGAAGTCGATATCAATTAGTCGGGGATCGAGCGCAAATTACGATCGCTGTTCCTGCCATACCTCAAGTTCTTTACGAACAGAGCTCTGCGAAAAAGTTAGTCAATGTCAAAACAGCGCAGGTATGTGTCGCGAGGGCCGGTCGGGGGGGTCGAGAATGCGATGTGATGAAGGAGGCGCAAGAATTCAAATGTTGATTCGTGGTGGTTTTCCGAGACGCGGAAGTGGCAGGGACTCACCGATTGACTTCTGGGGCTAATTTACCGCCGCGACTACTCATCTCTTGGATGATATTCTGATGATGCTGATACAGGTTCTGTAGGAACGGAGAGGACGCGGTGGTCGGTATTACGGAACGGAGAGAAGATGGAATTGAGCGGAGCGGAGACGGGAGGACGGCGACCAAGGCAAGATATATGCACGTGACCCGCCAGTCGGACCACAGCTCGGGCAGAGCGAGGAGACAAGGCGTTTGATTGGACAGCGGGGGGTTGGCGTGATTCAAGGCGGAAGGGCGGACACAACAACAGCGTCACTTGGAGAAGAACAAACTCTATTGATAACTAAGAAAAGATATGGTGATAAGGGAAGACGGCGTTTTATGGCGTTTGCTTGATGCCCACCTTATAGCAATGAGGTATTCTTCATCTTGCGCGTTTGCACAGCTGTTTTCCAACGCATCCCATCACGCGACCCAACCAGGTGTCGCATCCCGTCACCGCATCTACCCAGGCCAGGCTGGAGAGAAACCTAACGCTACTTGAGGCTCATCGTGACAAGGCGTGGCCAAGCAGCCAAGGCAGGTAAGCCAAGGTACCATGCAAGTGCGTCGAGACGTGGAGTCGTGTACCCGTTGATAGAGAACATGCGGCACTTCCAAGCCGAGGCGCAGATGAAGAAGTGAGCAACGGCCCTGCAGTGACTTGCTTCGTAGCGTCCTTGCGTGCTCAGGTATCACTGCAGCTCTGTACAACCCGGTCACCTGAACACGTGGAGCACTTCTTTTCAGGGGTCCGTCGACAACCCTCAGTTAACAACGAGTCCAGGTTAGGTAACTGAATGCAACTACGGAGTAATTAGGTAGGTACCGCAAGGTGATGGATGATCTCATTCGGACTCTCAGCTCAGTTTATCATAGCTAACTACGTACTGAAACAAATGCTCACCTTGTGTGAGTGTAATCGCAGGTCATCGTTAATTCGCGTCGTCCTCATTTTCATTGTCTAAATTTCGCTTCGTTCCCAGGAACTAATTACCGATTTTCCTGTCGGGACTATTTTGTGGCTCTCCACTGTCTCAAATCCCGGTTCATCCGTGGGCACTGACTCGATGAGTGAGTGCGGCATATGGTATCAAAAGACTCGTTGTGATTGAACTGAAGCGACTAGGTGAGAGTTTGAGAACACGAAGCTTGGAAGTGTAGGTCGGTCATGATGGATCTCTATGGCACTTTCTCCCATCCACCATTCGCTCACCAGCTGCAGTTGCCTGATATTGAAATCAGCTTCAGCAACTAATAAGCTCTGTTTACTTTACCTCAATTCACGCACACTACATGCAACTTGTAGCTTATGGTTTCCGTCAATACAAATCAAATCAGTTATTCAACTATGAATATCCTCAACCATATCCCGGTTTGAATAGTTGTTGTCGTCTAACAGTTCTCCGATAATCGGCCCTTCACCTGAGCAAGATACATCCATCTGTCGCACATTCACGGTACGCGAGCTACTGCTCCCTCATCTTTTCCCACGCGCGCAAGGCCTGATCGACATTGATATCTCCACAATGTCGCGCTTCGGCCACAACATCCTCTCCATATTCGATGTCCCCTCAGACGCCCGGGATTTTCTCGCCGACGTCATCGAGTCCGGTCAGGCTCCAAACGAGATTGAGGACCTTCTCCAGAAGAGTCTGTTGGCAGGCGCTCAAGACTGGCATTATCTGATCGAATGCGTCCACTCTATACGACAAGCACACAAATACGACAAATACAGTTTACACGGGCAAGACCTCCTCACATACGTGTGGTACATACTGGACGGACGGGATCCTCCGCCAGACTTAGACTCCCAGTCATGGGCAATGACCGATAGGCTTATCGCCCGGGCCAAAGACCTTGAGGGTGACCCCGAAATCCTACCACCATTAGTCCCCGGAGAATTCGACAATCAGCAGCAACAGCGGCCTGCCCCGGAGGCGTTGTCCAAGGCCAAGACTCGTGGTACAACGTCTGATTACTGGTCTGACCAGCCTCAGGAGAAGTGCCCAAAAGAGAGCAACAAATGGAGTGTTTCGACTCAATTACCTACCTGTCCTTGGCGGGCACCTGCCGCCATAGCACCACAAGCACTTATGTATGACACTTCTCAAAGTCTGAGTGCTGATAAGCTCCCCGACGAGCAGGGTTCCCCGCAAGAAGTCACACACAGCGATAAGACCCTGAGTGTTAGGCCTAAAAGTACAGAATCCCCATACTTCACACGATCCCCGGTATCAGGTGTCGCTCTTGTGCCAAAGAGACTGCAGCCTGGGACGGTACCTTCGGTTCCTTTCGCGCCGCTCACCTCTTCAGAGTTTGGGCTCATTCAAGAGAAGTTCGCGCACGAACACTTCTGGCTTCTGGTTGTAGTGACATTCCTGATTAAAACGAGGGGCAAGCATGCCATTCCCGTATTCTATGAGGTCAAGAAGCGGTTTCCGACTGCCGCGGACATTGCTTGCGATTCAAATACCGAACAGATCATTGACATGATACGCCATCTTGGCCTTGCAGTTCATCGCGTGACTCTAATGCAAAGGTACGCTCGAAACTTCTTGTCTGACCCGCCAACTGCTGGTGTACGGTATAAAGTCAAGAATTATGACCACAGAGACGTTGACCCTCCATCGAGTTTACGTCAACACAATGGAGACGATAAATCGTCCTCAGGCAAAGGCGCGGACGAACAAGATCTAGAGGCCTGGGAGATTGGGCATCTTACGCAAGGCAAGTATGCTCTAGACAGCTGGCGCATCTTCTGCCGGGACGAGCTCCTCGGCCGAGCGACAGACTGGAACGGTGGGGGCAGAGAGCCTGAGTTCCAGCCAGAATGGATGAGAGTCCGTCCAGACGATAAGGAACTCAGGGCATATCTTAGATGGATGTGGATGAAGGAGGGTTGGGAATGGAACCCAGTCACGGGTGAGCGTATCGTGTTGCGCGAAACGATGCGAGACGCTGTTAATGAAGGGAGAGTTGTATATGACAATAACGGAGGGTTGAAGGTGGTGGGAACGACCAAGGACTACCCATCTAGTCCACTGCTGAGAGGTAATAGAGTTGGCGACTCAGAAGGAGAGCGATTGTTGGAACTTGGACGAGTACTTGAATTGGAGGAGCAAATTGAACACGAGAGAGGCTGAGAGTTGTCCGAATACCTAGACAGCATATTTGAAGAAATACCATACGAAGACAAAGAGCTTTACTAGCTTCCTGTACTGTTCGGAGGAGAAGGTGATGTGATGCGATGCGCCACTGAGGTAACGTCTATTCGAAAAGTTTCCATTATTGGAATCCTTAGTTCCCGGCTCTAACCAGAACGGGGATGGGGGTGGCTGGGGTCCTTGCTCCAAGTAAGGTACTGGATACTGTATGTTACATGCGAAGGGCGCTGGAAGGCCTGAGAGCTCCTGCAAAGTCGGCAGCTTACAGGTACCTTTGGGTCTCGTCTTGCTCTATTCGGCAGTAGCTAAGATGTCTCCAAAGTTTCAGTCGAGGCGCAAATAGGAAGGGAGGAAGGGAGGAAGGAAGGAGAGCTAAAAAGTGGGACGACAACAAGCTCCATCACGGGATCTCTAAAGGACACCGTTGTACAATTGAATCAGGCCCTACTGTACCTTGTCCTGGTTAACACTACAGTGAACTTCTCTCGACTCGTCTGAGGTCATCGTCTCCAATTGAACCACAAAGGACAGCTCGCCTCGACGCCTCGTTCTTGATCTTGATCTTGATCTTCTGTCTTTCCTTCCTCAATCACTCCTTTTACATCTCTTGTCTTGATCCTTCATCCTTGTTTGTCGAGCTTCGCCAACCCTGTTTGCAATTCTTGCTATCCTCGTTGGTCGAATTCGAACACCCCCCCCTCGGTCCGGTTCTTAAAAGACTTCGTCAGCTTGTCTGGAGTCTTTTTCCTTCCACTCTGCTTGACGACGATCATCATCCTCAACTGCCAACATCTCCCGAGCAACTCGTCGTGTTTCGTCTCGTCAGCAGGTCTGCACGTGAAACAAGCTCCATTCGAAACGAAACTCTACCTCAACCTACAGCTATGTCTCAGCGATTCAACTCTGGCTACGGCCTCGGCGGCCCTGCGCCCTACGGCGGTTCCCAGAACGCCGACCCCCAGCAGGGTGAGGGCATTCTCGAGCAGATTCGTCCCTATACTAGCAAGATTGAGGATGCGCTCGACACCATCAGCGAGCCTGTCAAGCCGTGAGTCGAGCGACCTCCTTTGTAAGCGCGTTTGGAGCTTCGAGCTGACCTTTTGTCCTCGTTGACAGCTATCTCCCTGCCATTGGCCGTTTCCTGATTGTCGTCACCTTCTTTGAGGATGCTCTCCGTATCGTCACTCAGTGGTCCGACCAGCTGCTCTACCTCAAGGACTACCGCCACAGTAAGATGCGCATTGTTTTGTTTCCTGTGGCAAAGTGGTTGTTCTAACACTTGACAGTTCCCTCCGGCATCACCCACCTCTTCCTGCTTGTCAACATCATCGCCATGTTCACTTGCTCCACTCTTGTCATCGTCCGAAAGCACTCCGTCTACGCCGTCGCCGGTCTCATGGGCGTCGTCATTACTCAGGCTCTCGGCTACGGCCTTATCTTCGATCTCAACTTCTTCCTCCGAAACCTGTCTGTCATTGGTGGCCTGGTCATGGTCCTGTCTGACTCGTGGGTTCGCAAGACTCAGGTCTTTGCTGGTCTTCCCCAGATCGACGAGAAGGATCGCAAGATGTACTTTCAGCTGGCTGGCCGTGTTCTACTCATCTTCCTCTTCGTCGGATTTGTCTTCAGTGGCGAGTGGTCGCTCTGGCGAGTCATTGTCTCGTCCCTCGGTGGCATTTCTTGTGTCATGGTGGTTGTTGGATTCAAGGCTAAGTACAGTGCTACTCTGCTCGTTGTCATTCTGAGCATTTTCAACCTCTTGGTCAACAACTTCTGGACTGTAAGTCGAAGTCTACAGCGTCTGCCAATCTGTCTCCATGAAGCTAACGAAGAATACAGCTCCACGAGCACCACCCCCACAAGGATTTTGCCAAGTACGACTTCTTCCAGATTCTGTCCATTGTGGGCGGACTTCTGCTCCTTGTCAACAGCGGCCCGGGCCAGTTCAGCATCGATGAGAAGAAGAAGGTCTACTAAGTCCAGGCTCATGTCCAGGACAAGCGAGCTACATCCAGCGCGGGATGGGTGCCGAGGTGTCCGGCGTTGGCAGGGCATTTTCTATTTGCTATATTGGGAAGGACTGATACGAAAAAGTTGCGCTCGAGCTATATGATTGCCGAGTGAATTACACGGTGGCAGGGGAGCAGCACCGGATTTCGAAGCGATATGGGGATTATAAAATCTGCTTCTACAGCATGTTACATGACAATGAATACATGGATGATCTTTTACTTCTAGTTGATGCATGGTATAACAGACAGGATGGGATATGTGGCCAGTGGCCTCGTGTCCAGAAGTGTCTAGACTTGTTCTGTTGGATGATTCTTTGATCTGAGACAAACGTGAAGTAGCAAACATCTGGAGTGGGTTGCCAGCCAGCTGAGGTTTTAGTTGTTCACGTTCATGTAGCGATCAACGTTGAATGCGAACGGAAGTCAATGTCTGTTGAAGCGATTAGGTTATGATGTGGCCATAGGTATTAGCCATACCAGTGGCATTGCTGTACAAGGTGAGCCTGGTGCCTGAAGGCAACCAACAGCAGATGACACGGCATAGCTTTGTTATCCACACATAGAGGGCAAAATCTTCACAACACCACATAAGCAACATCACGACACAGAATGAGACGAAGCAAAAAACATACAACAGCGGGGATTCGCTGGTCGTCACCGACCCAACTACTAATCCGCCCCTTATTAGCTTATCTATGGGAGAGCGGACGGGATCCCGAGTTCTCTAATAGGTATGGTCGTATGTGCTGGAGTTGTTTGCAGTAGCAGATTATGATGGTGGTTGAAAGCAATTGGGTTTGTGAGATGAGCTCTGTATGAGGCGGTTGGCCGTATATTGGTGAGCTAAGGTAATTTGTCCTAGTTATAGAGACGAAAGTGTATCTGTTTTGTCTAGTATAGATGGCTTAGTATAGTCCCTCTATCTTAGAACCCATATACGCCCAGAAGTGACGAAGGCCATATTGGAGAACAGCAATATGCGATTAAAGCTTTATTCTAGGTACTCGGTGCTGAAAGCGAGACATGCTCCAACGCAAACACGAAGTATGCAGATGCGTCGTGGATGTGTTTGTCTGTTGGCGCTGAGTTACAAACAGGGGTAAAATCAAGATTAACCCGTCTCATTAGCTTTTCGCCCGTAGCTTATCTCTCAATAATTAGTTACTAATAAATCGGTCAACACGCCTACTGGCTGTTATAGTCCTGTTTACAAGGTAATGCAGAATCCTCCGACGGTTGATGATAGCTTTGTGCCGTTTACAAAACAAGACCCTTGGTCTGCTTTACCTTTTTGACGTTGATGTTCCTCAACATGGGGACCCAGATGAAGAACAAGGAAGCAATCCCAACACCAGCAGCAAGCATTCTGACTTGAGCGTAGCCGTAAGACTCCTGAATGGCGATTCGTGCGGGGCTGTTGACGGAATAGTTCAGCTGGTTCTGGATGACGCCGGCGATGAGAGGGACATTGGCTTGTTCGGACTCAGGTAGCCTCTTGATTAGTTGAGGGATGAAGGTGTTGGTCCAGATTGCTCCAGAAATGGCACCTCCAACTGCACCACCGACACCTCCAGCTACATATAGAGTAGCAAGGGCTGCAGCGACGTATTGATGGGCCACGGCAGCAAGGACGGCGAGCTGCATAACCAGGATGAAGACGGCACCACCAATGGAGATGAAGATCTCACACATGATGATATATCCGACGTACTGGTTAGGAGCACGGAAATGAATCATCAGGCCAAGAGCAAAGATGTAGATGGGGACGGCGAAGTAAAAGGTCCACCTGTAATAGCCCGTCTTTCGGATGAGGAAGCCGACGATGAAGAGAAGCACACCAGAGACAACCTGGAAAGTCGAGTTCACGTAACCAGCCTCGGCCGGGCCAAGGTTGACAACGACCTGCAAGAAAGAGGTGAAGAAGTAGTTCCAGGTGTAGTAAGAGATCTGGTAGGTCAGATCGATCAAACAAGCGGCGACAACAGATCGGTCCAGGAGGAAACGGCCCTGTAAGAAAGGCACAGGGGCGAGCCAGTACTCCCAGACACCAAAGAAGACGAGGGTGAAGAAACCGACGACGATCATGGCGATGATGTAGTCGGAACCCCAGCCGTTGGGGGCGTGGGCGGCGAGGTTGAAGGGGAGGAGGAAGACGACGAGGCCACCACCAAACAGGAAGATTCCAATGACTGGACGGTTGTTAGCAACTACTCAAACACTGTAAAGCACTTGCTTTAGACGGACTGCTCACCATCGAACTCGTTGAAAGCCCACCAGATGCTACCGAAGAAGCCACGGCTTCGATGGGTCTTGACGACTGTGCCGTTTCTGAAAGCCTTGCGCAGGTTGAGCTTGAGGACAAGGAAGAGGGGAACAGTGACACAAGGCAGAACAAGCGCAATCCAACCGAAACCCCATCGCCAGTTCTTGACGTCGACGACGAAGGCGGCGGCAGCCTTTGAACCGGCAAAGGCCGTAATCATGTAGGGAGAAGAAGTGAAGGCAAACGCCAAGCCTCGGTTCCTGAGGTTGGAAGCATCGGCAGCGAGGACGCCAACAGCGTAGATCATGCCTCCCCATCCCACCGAGTAGAAGACCTGGGCAGCGCAGAAGGTAGCGAGGTTCTGGGAGATGGCCATGAGGATCAGACCCAGAGTAGCAAAGCCGCTCATAAGCAGGAAGCCTTCTGCGCGGCCCCAGACATCGAGAGCCTTGGCCATGGGGATGTAGCAGGCCGCGGTCATGGCGTCGGCCACGATGGGGATGGTGGTCATGAGCGAGTGAGCTCCCCACTCGCTGGTGACATAGGGGACCAGGGTTAGGTAGAATGAGCCGCGGAAGCCGCTGATGAGGAAGAGAGTCCAGATGCTGTTGATGACACGGTCAGCTTTGTCCAACATCAAACAGCCAGTCTCAAGGGCGGTCACTTACAGACACAACAGAGCGGCCAGAGATCCCTTGCCCCAGGTGAGGGTAATGGCCTGGATCTCCTTGACACCAGTCTGGACACCTTCACTGGGCACATCAGACTCGTTGCCCTTCTCATCAGGAGGAAGAGTACCAGCAGCGGCCATCTTGTCGCGGCCGGGGCCCGTCTCGCTGACGATCTCAGGGGCCTCTCGGGTCTCCCTCTCGTGGGGAGCCAGAGTATGGGCCACAGGAGTGTTGTCCTCCCGGGAGAGGCCCTCACGGATCTTTACCAGGGCCGGCATTGTTCCTGCTGAACTCTAAGACGTGTGGTTTGAGGCTGCAGCACTCGAACAGGGATGTGAAGAGCAGAGTCAATACGGAAGAAGGGGGGCTACTGCGTTACTTATGTAGTCTGAACTGACATGGCCATGCGAACCCCCCTGTGCATGGGCCCATTGTTCCTCTGCCTCGAAGCCAAGGAGGCACAGGAGTCTGAACTCTGGACTCGGGGAGTCAGCCGAGATCGGAACATGTGAAAACTTTTATCTAATCTGATTGATGGATAAGATCCAGTCGCGAACAGCTTCACAGATACAGGGGAGCCTGGTCACATCAAGTGGCTTGGCGTGCCCAGATACCAACGAATCAATCAACTCATCGCTCAGTCAGCTATGTTTACTATCTAGGTCTACAGTTGAGAGAACAACCCCCGGTGGAATTAAGAACCAAACAGGCACCAGTTTGGCCTTGGCTGGCTTAATTCAAGCGGTTAACCCCGAGTGATCGATATCTGACGTGGCTTCACCAGGGACTTTTCTTTTGCCAAGCCACACTCAATGCGTTTTGCTTGGATCCGAGCATGTCGTCTGTTCTTTCCTGGCGATTTGTGTGGCCAGGATTAGGCCCGCATGTTCTATCTCACATTCCTATACATCTCCATCAACTATGCCGTGTATGCTTGTTGGGATGACCACTCGTCCCTCGTAACCCGGTACTCTACCTCACCCTCTTCAATACCAGCAGGGGGGTTGTCGTACTTGTTGTGAAACGTCCGGATGTGCTTGAGACCAATCTTTGCCATGACGGCTCGTGAGCTCTGGTTCACAGCCATAGTCTCGCCGAATATCTCCTCCACGTCGAGGTCTTCCAGACCATGCTTCACCAGTGCCCGGGAACCCTCCTTTGCAAATCCTCGGCCCCAAAACTTAGGAAGGATACGTAGGCCAAATTCAACTCGCTTCTTGTCGACTTGAGGGGGTTTATCGCTGCTCTGGCTCGGCGCCAACACCCACCAGCCTACGAAGTCATCCCCGGCGAATCCGGCCCAGCAGCCAAGGCCAGATCCAAACGAAGCCGTCTCGAGCAGCAGATTGTGTACGATGGTCGACTCGTCCGCCGTGAGTGGCTTGCCGTATCCGATGTACTTCATCACTCCCGGGTCTGAGTCCAGTTGGTAGATGTGTTCTCCGTGCTCCGGCCCGAGAGGCCGTAGCTCGAGGCGTTCGGTGCGGAGTGTTGCTTGGCTCATCACGTTGGCAGTGCTGCTGGTGTGTATTTCAGGTGAGAGGTGATGATACGGGTATCACGACTTGATATTCCCAAAAAGCTGTGTAAAATGGATGTTGCCTCAGATATTTACCGACAAGATCTCTTCTTACCCATCTACGTGCTCCATCCCCCCTCTTATATATGTGATACCAAGAGCTCCAAGAGCAGGGCTATGATCCTGATTAGACTCTGGATGTGATAAGAGAGTCACATACTGCAATGCCCGCCCGTGATGCAGAGTCGGGAGCCAGTGATGGTCGTGCTGAGATACTGTTTTCTGAAAGACGGCAAGATCAACATCTTGGCGTGCTCTGTCTTTGTGCAGCGGAGGGGGTTTCCTGGGCACTCTTCGACGGACTGAATCGATTCTGCTCCAGGATGGATTGCCAAGGTCTTGTGAAATCCAGCGGATTTGTTGAGTGGCCGAGTCACAAGGAGTAGGAATCATGTTAACCTTTCCACTCTAATTGTTCCAAAAAGCAACTTTGCAATCCTTGGGCCCAACCATGCATCGCCTCTTCATTCTATATTGGGTATCATGACCGATGAAGTGATATTCTCGGGGGATTCGATCCAGGGGTGCCAGAGTCTCTTGGTCCGCTCCCCGATGCCTGACCCACCAAAGAGAGTTGGTAGGCACTTGAAGAGAACGGAGGAGATTTCCCGCAAAAGAGAGCAAAAACAAAACAAAACGAGACCTTCAGCCTAAACATCGTGCCCCCCTAAAACAAAACTGGGCTTGCATCCCCGCTGTATTGACGATGGAATAAGCATAAAAACACCTCTCGGAACCTTGGCCTTCAACTGGGCGTCTAAACAGCGACCCCTTTGCTCCGATAGGCACTTCTCCCAGCCCCAACTCCACTGGCTCGCTTGCACTAGGCGATATCCTTGCCATCAGACGATACAACATCTGCAGTTGAATGCTCGTCTTTATCTCTATCGGGCAACGGTAGCCGAGACGTCGCATGGCGTTGCAATCACTGCTAAACGGGTGACGTCTATTCCCGATGTTCGGCGTCTGAAGAGGCTTAGCGCAATATCGCACGCACCACATCCATCTTATCTGATCAATCGCCTCATCTTATCTGATCCCGGTTCGCTATTTGTTTGGCCCGATCCTTGCACACCGGCCATGGCCAAGGCCTAATTCCCAACTCACCCACAGGCATCATTCTAACACTTGGGAGGCCCATTGAGACCATGGCATATTGTGTTGCACCAATGCATGGGGCGCCTCCGCTGCATTCATCTTGGACACGCGTTCAGGACTTTCTTGTGGAATGTCCGTGGTAGCAGCTCAATCTTTCCTGGGCATTGTACATGATGGCCACAAACAACAAGTAATACTAACACTCAAATCAGTCCCTCAAGTATTTCAAGACCTGCTTTACCTACCTTGAACTCCTGTTCGCCGCTGGCCGACATGGGTCGACTACTTACTCATCGCACTGGGTACTCTCTGCGCAGTTGGGGCTGGTGTTCCGTTCCCGCTGATGGGTGGCTATATCAACGAGTGCTCGTCAACATGGGAAGTAGCACTCACACAGGAAGACCTAGGCAGGACCCTTTTAAGGTCAGGGATGATATTGAAGCAGCCGGAGGAGAGAATTTGACGGGCCCCTACAGACAGCCATAACCGAGGCGACGCAAGGGTAACATTCAAGGATGTCTCCTTTGCTTACCCGAGTCGACCTAATGCCACTGTCCTTGACAATGTTTCGTTCACGCTCCCGGCCAAGTCATTTTGTGGTCTTGGAGCCGGCAAGTCTACCATCATGAACATTGTCCAGCGTCTCTTTGAGCCCACAGCTGGCAGCGTCCATGACCAGGACATCACTAAGCTTCCCACTTCATTCCGCGACACTGTTGCTCTGGTGCCACAAGATCCTGCGCTCTTTGACGGCAGCGTACGTTTCGATGTTGGTTTGGGAGCACCTCCTGGTCATGATGCTACGGATGCCGAGATCGAGGAAGCTTGTTGTTTGGCCAACATTGACGATATTATCGCAGTCCTTCCTGATGGCTACCGTCCCTAATGCGGTCCATCTGCTTCTCGTCTATCGGTTGGCCAAAAAACAACGCCTTGCGACCGCGCGTCCTCTGGTCCGTCGTCCGCGTTTGTTGCTCCTCGACGAGAGTACCAGCGCACTCGACGCTGCCAGTAAAGCGGCTCTTCAAAGGGGTTCTCGAGAGGGCATCAAGAGGCAAGGCTGTGTTGACTGTCACTCATCGATTGCATACTATACAGAAGGCCGATGTAATCTTCGTCGTCGAAGGCGATCAGACTTTTGACAGCGGGTGCTATTCTCAGTTGATAGAGCGAAGGGAGAGCTATAGACTAGATGCAATACAGCAAATATTGCAATAGAGGATTGGACGACAAGACGATATAATAGGTCTGGGGCATAAAAGTAGATCCTGTACATATTGATGTCTTCACCTCATGGAAAAGGACGCCTTGTTTACGTAAAACATAAGTTCGTAGTTAATATCAAGTCTACGAACTTGAAAGATGAAAGATTTGGTGTTTTTATGGGTGATAAGATGATGTTTCCCTGATGTCTGTACGTACTAAGTAGTGAACATCAATAAATATATACCCATACAGCCATGATGAAAATTAATATATTTATACCCAATCAAGAAAATACAATCGCTTTGAAACTCAAGGTTCATCAATGCCTAATTATATAGTGGCACTGTGCATTCAATATTAAAAAGCTCATCTCTTGCGGAGCCTTCCTTCCGCTAAATCGTGAGTTGTGATAACCCTCTCAGGGCTTATTAAGCGTCGGTGCATAGCCTGTCCAGTTCTGTCCTTAAGGCAGTGGCCGTTGATGCCAATCAATTAAGTAACAACATTGCCATGAGCACACAACTACACCAACAAATGTCGAAATATTGTGTATACTCGCCCTCTCTCACAAGCTTCATCTCGCCTCCCCCCTCCAACCCCTCACTCGCACAATGGCTGAAGCTGTAGGAACCGCCCTCGCGGTAGTAGGCGTACTAGGCCAACTCTTCGACGGCTGCGTTAAAGCCTACAGCCTCTTCACGGCGGCAGCAAATCTCGACACGGACAGCCAGAGGCTTCTCTGCAAAGTGCGCATAGAGGAGATGCGCCTCGTCGTCTGGGGTCGAGACTGGGGCGTGGCTGAGGGGAGACTCGAGGCTCACCTGGAGAGTACGAGGAATCCCCAGCTGAGGAGCCTGGCGTTGCAGATTCTTGAGGAGTTGCATAGTGCTGTGACGGACTTCAAGAAGCTCAAAGATAGGTACGGGTTGGTTGATGAGGACAGTGGGCGGAGCAGTGCCAGCTTAGAGGTAGGTAAGGCGAAGCCCGGGAAATCACCGTCGCCGTCGAGGAGGAGCTCGAAAGATGAGGAGATTCGAAAGTCCAATGGCGTTTCGAAATCAATGAGTGAGAGGAGTTGGGGAAAGGAAATGAGTCTGAGAGCCAGATGGGTTATAGCAGGTGTGTTCTTTGAGTCTGTCTTCTCAAATACCAAGACTAACACATGATAGATAAAGAGAAGTTTATAAACTTGCTGAAGGATCTACGAGGTACAACACCAACTCCTCAGCCGTTACGGATAACTTGACTAAACCCCCCAACTTCAAGACTTCAACGACGGCCTCGAGCGTCTTTTCCCACCCTCCCATCTCCCATCTTTCCAACGCGCCTGGACACACCAACTCCTCGAGTCCGCCCAGCGCGACATAGCTCAGCTCTCGCTCCTCGAAACAGCCTCAACAGGCGTCTACCCCAAGCTCACTACCTCAGCCAACCTCAAGAAACTCCGCATCAACCTCGACGCCAAGCCCCAGGCCTCGTTCAAGCCAACATTTGCTCTCAAGGTCCCCCGCGCTGCACTTGATCTGAGTGAGGACGCTGGCGAGGGGGGGCGGAGCAAGGGACGGCATGAGACTGCTGGAGATGTAGTGGTTGAGTGGGTGGACTATGATCGCGACGATGTAGACGAACGTGTAGCTCACGTGCGTCGCCTTGATGATCTGGCCCGCATGATGCATTCAGCTTCAGAGTGTCATCCTGATCTCCACAGCATCGACTGCGTAGGCTACGTTGACGATACCTCGCGGTGCAGATACGGCCTCATATACAAAGCGCCATCGCCGTCCTTCTCGACACTCCACGACCTCATCGTCAGTGCGGATCTCAAGACTCCAGATCTTGATGATCGTGTCCGCCTGGCACATACGCTCGCTGTTGCATTGTGGTCTCTGCACTCCCTCGACTGGCTGCACAAGAGTCTGTGCAGTTCGAATATTCTATTCTTCCCGTCGGCTTTCTCCACGTCGGCTCACTCATCAACTGCTGCAGCGGCTCTTGTACCAGACATACAACAACCTTATCTCACTGGCTTTGACGCTTCGCGGCCAGATCTCGATACTGCGCTCTCCGTGGCACCGCGCAATCCGTCGATCCTCACTCTCCACCGACATCCAGCTTCCCTGCGTGGCTACCCCCACTGCAAACCCATGGACATCTACAGTTTAGGGCTGGTGCTCCTCGAAATCGGGCTGTGGAAGGTTCTCCAAACATATCACAAGCCACACTATTCCACTGATCGATGGCGCGACAAGGTGCTGCGTGCGGCTCTGGTTCCTGGCTTAGGCAGCAAGGTTGGTCGACGATATCGTGATGTTGTGGACAAGTGCTTGGCTGTTAGTGAGGAAATGACCAGTGCTGAGGCTGCCAAGGTAATAGAGGAGGTTGTGACGATCCTTGAACGCATCCAGGTATGACGAATTATTTGACGTGAAATGAGACATGAGGGGGAGAATATATGATATGAACAACATGACGAGTACATGCCGTTGGTCACCACCTGATGGAAAGCACGTGTAAACAGTATAAAGGATTTATTTCGTTCTCTGAAGCACATATATATCGTAGTCATAAAAAGTCCGCTGCCTTCTCTTCTCCAGTGCTCATCTTCGACTTTAACCAAGAAACCAGAAACAACCAATGCAATGCCAAATAAAACAAATACACAACACCGAAACCTTAAGCCCTTCCCTTCCTGTACGCCGTCGCAAATTTGAACTCCGTTATGCCTTCAATCTTCCCCTCCGGAGCAATATGCTCCCGTCATGTCTCCTTGACTACCCTCTCTTTGACCATGACAAACCCTTTTCAACCTGTGGCCGTGGGCCATCACATGATGATACTTGGATGCTGCAGATACTCAAGTATCTTGCAAGTTCGAAATGGCAAACAACTGAAAGCCAAAACACTCCACGGCAAGGAGTCGTGGGAGAAGAATCGGCTCAACATTCAAACACAAACGCCCATTATTTGTTCATCTCCTTTCGAGCCCGAAACACCGGTGCATGCGAGACGTTAACATCGCCCGTGACGTGCGTGAATCATGATCGTGATGTAGAGTCGTACAATTATTGCCTGCTGCGCTTCGCATTAGAACGCTGAAGCGGCAGGGCTCGCTGGACCGGAGCTCTCTAGGCTCCAGAAACCTTACGAGCCGTTGAGGCTGCTGTCACCGAGGTGCTGTGGCTGGCGCTGCCCACCCTGCCGCTAGTCTTTCGAATACCGGCAGACTCCTTTGCTCGGAGAGGTGACTCGCCCTGCTGGCGCTTGCTACCGCGGACCTTTGTCAGAACACCGGGGGTACTAGCAACCCGCTCAACATGCTTGGTTCGCACGGAGCCAATGTTCTCAGCATCATGTGACGCATCGTTGTCTATTGTGTAGACAGCTGTCGTCTGGCTAACAGACCGTGTCTTCTCACTGCGAGCTGGTGATTGGGAAGCTGCCTTACGATGACGGCGCATGCGCAAGTGCAACTCCTCATCAGACTCAGGCTGGGCCTGGCTGTGCGTAGCGATATACTCAGCTTCTTGCTCAACCGAGTACTGTACTTCAACAATAGCACCGTTGGACGTAGAGCGCTGGTAAGGGTGGTGACGGTCCCTAGCAGTCTTCCTTGGTTGGCCTGGCGTGGGAGCTGGCAAATAGTCTTCCTGAACCCCAATGTTATTGCGGTCATGGTCCACTTCGCTCAGCGGTGTGCGGTTGGAGGGGCTTCTGTTTGGAGGTGTTGAGATCTGGCCATTTCGCAGTGATGTCTTTTGCATGGCACGAATGGGCGTGCTGGGAACGGGGTTGGCAGCAGCCATCTCCCTCCTCAACCTGCGCTCAATCCTCTCCTCGACCCACCACTCGCGGAATGTACCCTGGTTCAGATGTAGCCAGTGCTGCTGAGGACCGACAACCATACCGGGACGCATGAAGCGCATGAACGAGATGACCTCGTTGGCAGTGAAACCGTGGCGGTAGATGAGATAGGCGCCAATCAAGCATCCTGTTCGGCCCAGGCCAGCCTTGCAGTGAACAGCGATACCCTTCTTACGGACAGTAATGGTCTCGTGAGCAAGTCTGATGAACTTGCGGACAGTCGTGAGCGAAGGGCATGTACCATCATCAAAAATCATGTCGAGGTGCTGGATACCCAAAGCCTCGAAGTAAGACGGGGAGTAGAGTTGTGAGTTGAGTCGCACGACCAGGCCAACGTTCTTCTCAGAAAAGTGCTTCAGCACGTTCTTGAAAGGCTTGGGTAATTTGGGGTGGGCGTCCACAGCAGCAAGTGTTCGTGGAAGCAGCGGGTACTGGTCGGAATCCTCTGTGATCTTCTGAACTGGCGCGTGTTGGGGGGAAGCAAATGCCAGGAAATGGGGAGTGATCCAGTTGAAATCACCATGCTCGACTCGCTCGAAGCGCTCGTATTCGTCAAGATCGAAGTTGTCCAGATCGCAGCACTTCTCCTCTTTGGCCTTCCACACGCCATAGACAACATCCTGGACACTGATGCCATAATCGGCTTGACTGTAACCCGCATCTCGGAAGGGCATCAGAGGAGGATCGACCTGCGCGATCGGAGCGAGGGCCAGATGAGGAGGCCAGTTCTGGATCAGGACCATGTAGCATGCGAGCATGCAGGCAGCGTTTGCGCGACCTTGGGTTAATGTTAGTCTTGTTGCGATGCGCACAGTTTCAAAGAGATGAGCTCACTTCTGGGATCAGCGGCGCTGTAAAAGACAATTGGGCGCTCCTTGTTTTGCTTTGCGCCTAGGATGTCGTGAAACTGAATGGCAAAGCGGTACAGGTGACCGATGTGCAGAGGACCAAAGTCATGGTGGAAAGCGTTGTAAAGAAGAGTATCGTCGACGGTGAAGTAGCAGGGCTGCGGTCGAGCTGACTTGGCGGCGAGCGGGGTAGCGCCAGCAGCAAGTCGCTGGCTTCGCTTCTTGGGAGAAGCAGGCTCCTCGGGGTAGGGGAACGGAGTATCGGCTGTGGGAGGTTGAAGGTAGGCGGCGAGATAGAGTCGATCTGGGATATAGTTTAGCGCCGACGTTGGCAGAAGCATATTGTTGACATGAAAGTTGAAGTCGACGAAGCAAGGTGGAACCTTGAGCAGCGCCACGGAATGGAACGGATAACAATACGACATGGCCCAGGAAATCCAGGCGGCCATGGTATTGTATACAATGTTTGTTATGAGTAGTGCAGAGTGCAGTGCAGTGTTAATTACCTGGAATGTATTCCACCATCTGCACCAAGTTTTGCGACTGTCGGGTGGAAGGCGCCATGTTGTTATTGTTGATATTGACTTGCGCTTCAGGGATGGGAGAGCGCTGGACCCGTCCTGAAGGATGTAAAAAAGGCAGGAGCTTTCGAAAACAGTCGGAATATTGTCAGAGTATAAGTAAGTATACACAATCAATATATTGAAGCAGCGACGATGTCTCAATTGTGACAGGCGACGTTGACCAAGAGCAGGCGGTGACGGGGATCAATTGCGTTTAACGGGAAGCTGCAGCGGGCGGCGTTAAAATGAGTAATCGTGTGCGTTAGAGCAGAGAGATATAGATGAAGCTGGTGTTCAACAAGTCCAGCTCCAGCACGGACGAGAGAAAGCACCAAAGACAAATTTGGAGAGAAGGAGAAAGAAGTGAAGTTGAAGGTCTTGGTTGACGATGTTGATGTAAGGTGAGATTGAACCTGGGCTAGCGATTCTTTTGTATGGGCCATTGTCGTTGTTTTTGGTCCCCCTGCCCCGAAACAGGTTGCTCCCTGTCCCATTGCCATAGCAACAGCGACAGCGACCAGCGACCAGCGACCAGCGATGGGACCTTTACCTTAGCGCCCTATGCCCTGGGCTCTGGGCTCTGGGGTCACAACAGACCGCTCCAGTTCCCAGCTGCAGACTGGGCTCCAGCTCCCTCGTAGCTCTATTTCATCAGGGCTGTTAGCTGCTAATTCAATCAGGTTGCTACTCCGCCAGCGCTTCTATTTCCGACTCACGCGACAGTAGTAAACACCTTGGAAGATATCTTTTTGTAAAGCAACGTCTTCCCCCTCACTTACCTGTCGGTATAGGATATGCCCTGAGCAATTGCAGTAGGTGCCCAGCCTACCACTAGTCTGAATATCGATAATCTCTTCTAGGTACTGGTACTCTGAGTGATATAACACTCGAACACTATACGCCCGCTCAAACGCAAATGCTTACATCTGGGCAATTAAAATCAAGCAGTGTAACATGGAGAGCATATGCAATCAAACATGCAAGCCTTGTTTCCTAAAATTGAACAACATCTGCGGTAGACTGTGCTTCCAGGATATCCTAGTTGTTTGGCTTCGGCTATGGCTTTGGCTTTGGCTTTGGCTTTGGCTTTGGCTTTGGCATTGGCTGTTGTTATCATGGAAACCAGCCCGGCCCGCTACTGTGCTAAGTTAAGTACCAGCGGCTGTGGCTTCTGTGGCTGTGCCATAAATCTTCACGTCAATCTTTACCGCCCGGTTCCTGCCCAGAGATTCCCCCACCACCTACCAATCTCGTCCCCGCGCGTATAGCAGAAACCTCTTTTCGCAGAGCAGTCGCTCACTCAAACTTCTCACACCTGTACCCATCTTTGACTCACTCCATCTCATAAAGAAACGCCGCCCTGTTCTATTAAACTCCAAAATAAACCCAAGATAACAGGTCAACGTTCCTCGCCCTTCGGGTTTTAGGCATAGATCTACATTCCGTGTCGCCGCAAAGACCAGGCTAGCTTCGTCATTATAAAGCCCGACTACGACAAAAAAGAATTTAAAAAAGAAATCGGGAATCGATTTCGGATCGATCACGAAACGAGAAATTAAGCGGTCGCTTACTTTTGAAGCCCACAGCTACAAACCATGGCCGCCACTCCCGATTCCGAGTTTCCCTGCTTAATGCAAGCCACCCCCCCTGTTTGACGGTTACGATGACGACTTTAAGGCTAAAGGCTGTTGTTGTTATTGTTGTCATTCTCTACACTGCGCTACACTTGCTAACCCCTGGCCCCCTTGTCCAGTGTTCTCAACGTCCCGTTTCCCACCTCTCGACTGGCTACGACCGCTCTCAAGGCCATTCAGGTGGACCCGGAACTCTCTCCACTCGTCAGGCGACAGCTCACCGTTGTCCCAGCGCCGACGTCAACATCAACGCAGGGTTCTCCAACTGCAACTGGCGACGATGCAGACGGTGCAGACGATGCACGGCTCCTCGAGGTTCGCTACAGGGCAACAACCAATCGAATGCTCCGTGTGGCTGTCAATGGTTTCATGGAGAGCTTGAAGCTTGTGGTGGAGGTTATGGAGCAGCTAGACACTGACGTCCTTGGCCAACAACAACAATAACAGATCCATAACATTAAACACAATTTCTGGACTCTTGAATCAGTTCACCTTTACCTTCACCTCGGGTTGCTTTGTGAGATCTTGGGCCTTAGGCCTTGGAGCTTGCACTTTGCATCTATGCCATGCCTTGTCCGGCCTTGCTTGTTGACACGACCGTTATTATTCAATTCTGGTATATCCATGCTCTACGATTCACGTGAACCCGTTCGTTTATCAAGTCATCCGTGTCCCTTCCGTTACACTCTACATCTGGCCTATCAAGGCCCAGAGGCGGCGCCCATCTAATACTCTGCCTCACCTTGACCCCAAACAAAACGCTAAAACAAAACATCGCTGCCGCCCTTATGGATATAATGCAGAGAGCCGACCCCATTATGCTCCAAGAGAGTCACCATCTACCCAGCGCTTACGTACATCCTGCAGTGAGTCGGATATACCTCCGTACTCTCGTCATTGTTTATCGTCTGTCGAGCCTTCCAATCCTTCCAATCGCTTTTTCAGTTCCTCCACCTCCTTCTTCAAATCCACGTTTTCTTTCTCCAGACTCTTCATGTGTACAATGGCGTTCTCAACCACGCTGGCCTTGCTGTTCTGCGCGTTCGCTTGCTTCCCGTCCTTCTTGTCGTTTTCTTCTATAAGGTTCGCCTTGTCGCCACCAGGCAAGAGTCCAGCCATGACCTGTAGCGCTGAGTTGATTCGGTTACGGCGCCCTTGCTCCGCAATCTTGTGTGATGTTCGCTTCGAGGTAAGATTTGTCGAAAGCTCGCTAGGATACGATACACCCGGGACCTTGTTGCCCTCTAGAATGTTTTGGTAATTAGACTTTGACATGAGTAGTTGTGAGGCAGCACTTTCCGCTGGCGTCATGCCAGGCGTGCCGGGTAGCAGAGGCTTAATGCTGGGAGAAATTCTGGGCAACAGAGCAGGTGAGACGTGGACAGAACCAGTTGACCTTTTCCTGCCTGCCCTGGGAGCGAGCTGAGGAGTTCTGCGTGCAGATGGACCTGTTGATCCGGGAGCTAGTTGAGGACTCGCACTTGCTGAGGCAGGTCCCGAAGGTTTGGGAAACACGGGGGATGGCAATGGTTGGAAGCTGGATCCCTTGCCAAATACAGGCTCCACAGAGGAAGACTGCACCGAAGAGCGCGAAATGACTGGGGTCATGGTCTTGCTGGATACCGACTCGGGCAACTCGAGCGATTCAATGTGTTCGGAAACCACAGGTTCAGGATGTCCAGTGGCCTGCCTGTTTGCCCTGGATGCTGGTAGCTTCATGAGCGAAGCTGGAGTAGCTGGAGCCGGGTGCAAGTCCACAGGGGCAGAGACGGGCGTCTGCTGGCTGCTCGATTGTGCTTGAATGTATGGCGATTTACTTGTTGACCTCCTGTTAGGAATCGGAGGCGGGGGCATCTCCAAGAGGGCTTCAGGGGATACTGATGAGTTCTCCTCTGCCGAGGTCTCGGTTGATGTCGTAGACATAGGAACAAACGAGCCGTTGTTCTCCTCGACCTCGTTAAGTACCTGGGAGACAATAGCCGGGCTGGGCCCTATTTTCCGACGCTGAGGCTTCACAATGGGAGAACTTCGAATACTGGCCTTTGCCCGAGACTTGGTCGCGGCCTTTTTTCTTGCGGATTTCTTGGGGAGATCCAGGACAGACGTAACAGGAACAGCCGATCTATCGAGATCCACATCGATTGGCGAATTGTTGGCATTTGTGTGGCGCGGATCGTAAATCGTAGAGGAGTCGTTCTGCGCATGAAGAGCTGGTGATGTTAGGGGGCTGAAGTAGGCGTTGGGAATAGTATAGCCACTATCCATCGAGAAGTTGGGATCCAGAGGAGTAACCGCAGGAGAAACAAGGGGTGTGAATGCCATCTAAGGACCGGTTAGCTTATCGAGACTTGCGGGGGCTGCCATGTGCCACGGTGGCACCACGAGCGCTGTCTTACATCTTGTTCCTTCATGCGCTGCTGATAGCCTCTATCGTAAGCACCTGATGATGGGATTTGTTCAGCCTGGGAGTAGAACTGCCCGCTGTTAGGCATCTCGAGACTTTGTGGTGTAGGAGGTACTGAGTGGTTGTGATTGTGATTGTGGAAGAAAGCGGCTTGCTGCTCTTGCATCTGCCGCTGCTGTTGTTGGAACTTCTGTTGCTGAAGATACTGAATCTGGGCGTCGATGTTAGAAATAGGGTCGCTCGCGGGGGTCATCATATGGGCTGGGATAGTTGGTTGACCGGCAGATGTTGACATTGGCATTGCGTTAGCCGTGGCCATCAAGCCCGGGTTGTCGCTGTCGGTCATTATTGTGTCGGGGGTATCGCGCGGTTGATTTATGAGGCCCTGCGCTGAGCCGTCTGGAAAGGATTGAAAGTCGAAGTGCATGCCATCGCCTAGGCCACCCATAGCGCTCATATCGAGGAACTGGTGAAAGTCGTCCTCGCCGGTCGACGCCATTGCTTGGTCTTGTCCGTTCCATGCCGTCGAACTCATCATGACCGAAGTGACGGCGAGCGAGCGTCGAATGCAGGCGGTTGGTTACAGTAGAGCTTATTTGATGAAGGTGAACGTGAGGGGTTCGAGTATTTGGGCTGCGCCAGTAAGGGCTGCAGAAAAGGAACTCAGGTCGTTGAAGCAGCACCAAGAGCGGAGAAACCGAGCGCCAAGGTGTGAAGTAGAGCAGGAGATGACAAGTATTCACGAAACGGCAACAGTCGAGATTTGAGATAGGATGCGCTCCAGTCGGAGTCGGAGTCGGAGTCGAAGAGTGAGTAACCGGTTGATCAGCGGTGGTTAGTTATATGCACCGGAAATATCTGGCAATATCGTTAAGAGAAAGCTTGTGACAGCGCAAGATGAGAGCGGGCAAGGCTGTGGGAAAGCCGATTTTTGAAACCAAAGGCCACGATAAAAGGTTAGACAGGGAGACAGCCTAGAAGGCAGCGTGAAGGGAGAGATCGTCAACGGGTTCGTGATGCGGATGCAGGTGCAGATGCAAGAGAGAGGCCAAAAGAGACCCTACGAAGACGCAAGCGCAACCGCGGACAAAAGACGAGGCAGCGCCTATGTCGAACTCGACTGGAGTCGGTTGAGTTGAGTTGAAGAGTCCCGTCCCGCGGAAGGTGGTTGGTTGGTCACCTCAGTTAGTGGCAACCTTAGCACAGGTCGAAGTGGGTGGCGCATTTGGCTTCACTGTGAAAATAGACATGTAGAGCGACTTTTTCTCGACAGGGTGGAGTTGATTGCGAGGAGAGAGTGGGGTGGCCCTCACTACCCTTTCAGCCAGTGGAGAATTAGAACCCATGAACCCATTTCCAGTTGCCCTGTGCTCGCTGTGAACTGGAGGAACTGGACGCGAGGGGCGGAGGACAGGCGGGGGAGGAGCCAAAAGAAAAGGCCAAATTATACCTCTTTTTTTTTTCTTCTCTTTCTTGTCTTCTTCTTTTTTTTTTGTTTTTGCTTTTGTCTCGCCCGGTTCAAATAATGGAGCGATTCGTACAGTCATGTCAGATTCTGTGCAACAGAGGAACTCAGTGAGAGAGTTTCTTAGATAAAGAGCAGGGATTAATCAAAGTAGCGGTACATGAGAGTGGGATGTCCACTCCATCTTTCATCTCCCCGCTGCAGGACATTGTCAGCTGGGGATCTTCCAATCGAACAGAGGGGTTAGAGAAGCCTAGAGGGCAGCGTTCAAGTGGTGGGAGGGCCATTTCACTGGATGCATTGCAGGGGTTAATGGGCCATGTCTGGTTGGTTCTCCTGCTGTGAAAGTTCTTTTCCTCTGGTGCCATGCGTCCTAGGACCTTCACGAGCGTGGCTCACGTGGAGGGTTTTCGGTCTCGAGTCAGTCGGATCAGGCATTCTATAGCTGAAGTGAGGATGGACGACGGATGATGAGACTGGACTAGGCCGGAGATGGAGTTGTATCGCTTACCTATGATGTCCTTCCATGGATCAACTTCCTTTCACCTTCGTCCTGCTTCATGTGAGCGAACTGTTGTGGCTGCAGCCCGCGCGGGATGACCCTTGTAAGGTCTCCGATGGAGATTCTTTTTCTGACGTTGCGGGCAATTCTCAGTGGTGAGTGGTGGACATCTTGGTCCATGCGTCAGTGTCTGGACTCAACTGCCCTTAGCTTGCCTGCCCCCATCACAGATCAAAGCCCTGCAAAGCCTCCAAGCTTGCCCGGCTAATGCCTAACCTTGCTTGATGACTCGCCTATTGCACCGCAACTGGTAACTGGCCGTGTTACTGTCCAGGGGGTCCCTTGTCGCTCCGTCTCTGCGTTCCTTGTGTCTGCTTGAGCTTCTGTTTGGGTGACCGATGCGATGCGATACGATGCGATGTGACGCTTGGCTTCTGGTGTTTGCTTGGATATGCTTATCCTTGTCTACGTCTCATTCTTATTATCTTTTCCAGGCACAGGTGAATACACGCATACACCATAGTCACTTGGTCACCGCTTCACAAAATGCCACTCTCTAACCCGTAGGTCCTCCTCGGGGTGTATCCGGCTCTAATAATGATTACCAGCACTCGAGTGGACCTCTCCTCTTGCATCCCTTTCCCCGATGCATGGAAGCTTGTTGAGCTTCTCCGTCCAAGGCCCAGCGTCAGAATCCAGATTCCAGATTGACTCCGGATAGTTCTCTCCCAATCCGACTACCGTCCTCCGTCGGCTGGGGTCACCCTTCAATCGCCGGCAAAGTCTTCCGGTACGGAGAAATTCGCGGATAACTTGATCCTGTGTATCCCGTACCTTGCATCGCATGCAGTTGTAGTTGCATTGCAGAAAATGTGTTCCTTTGTGGCTCGGTTTCGCATTTTTGATCGAATTTTTCAAAACTTCTACGGCCTGCCTTGTTGAGGCTCTCTATCCCACCAACAAGTGCAGTACCAGGATAGAGGCTGAGAAAATCTCTCAAACTCTAACCGTCGCTTCAAGCCACTAGCCAAACAGCCCAAAAGGACCCTTAAAACGCTATGTTCCACTCCTTCGCCGCTTGGCTTCGGGGCCCACTCGACTAGATAACATTGATGGCAACGTAGACGGCTATTGCAGGCAATGGAATGGAGCTTCGGAGGGCCTTCTCGCTTCTCCCCAGTGACATCTTGTTCCTGAGAAGAAAGGCCAGCTCAACTGATGCAAGAGGGCCATATGATATCAGCCAGCGATTATTGGTCAGATACTCAATGTGTGACAATGCTATGAAAGCAGAGTTCTTTTTCTTCCGGAAATATCTGCTTAAGCCATCGGACTAAATCCATGATTTCACCTGTCAGAATGCTCTGACAGCGGTAGTAGATCATCTTTTCCGTGCAAATCGTGAGCCTTCTTACCCAAAGTACTCACCGAGCTGCTCGCGTGGGCCCCCACGGGAAACCTGGGGTGAGGCTCAGCCAGATAGTTGCTGTACCCAAGCATATCCACACTGCAACTCTTTGACCTGCAGGATGAGGCTCTTCTATCCTTTTTTCCAGAACTCTTCTACCTTCGCTTAGAGTTTATACCGCAGGCCTGGTGGGGCTTGTGAGTATCCAGGAATGCAGATACCCCATCAGGTTGAGAACTATCCAGAGATGAAACCTTTCAAGGACTTCTCAAAAGTGCACTGGCTCAAGTACAAGCAATATATAACTTATCAGATCTCCTGCCGAAACATAGCCTGAATCAAGGGTTGATGTGCATGTCATGCAAATGTACCAACAGACTTCTATCTTGATGTGGTAACACGTGCTCACGATAATAAAGAAAAGGCCCGGCCCGCCGCTTGTCGAAACTCTACTGCTGGTGATGGTGTGTAGAGACGACACTCATACCCAAACAGTCGGGTCCTGAGCATAACGGGGCGTTTGTGGCTATCTATCCCAGTTGAACGGACCTGTTTGGCTCATGATTGCTTACCTATACAATGGACGTGTGGAAGGCCGGTTGGTGTCAACCGAAAGAATATACTAAACCGAACCCTATGAGTAACCTTGATTGGTAGGTTGAACACAGTAAACAAGCAGGTTCTTGACTTCGGAGAGTATTCCCAGACGAGTGTACGAGACCACTTGTGCTTTAGCCAAATTCAACCAGCAATCACTGACATGTAAGAGAAAGCACTTTGGAAGCTGATTTTAAGTATTGTTTCATTGCGAGAAGTTCCGGCTTCGCAGCCTCCTGCTTCCTCTGCCTCTCCTTCACATCCAGGCATAGGCATAACAGAACTGGTTGCCGCAGCTCAACCTCGACCAGCAGTCACACCCCCCTCTCCAATGCCAGTGACCCTCCCATACTGACACAACTTTCCCCCCTTCATCTAATATCTCCTTCTACATCTTCATCATCCCTCCAAATCCCCCTTTGCTAAACTAGCCAATTACATACATCAGGAGATGGTGGTATCATAATAACGACAACGACGATCCACAGAAAAGGCTGGGAAATAATGACCAATCCCGGGTCTACGTCTAGAATGTACTAATAAGATAAAAACGGCGCCAGAAAAAAAAAAAGAAAGAAAAAAAAGACCAGAAATGAATAGGAGACATATTAGGCCGACAGGGATAAATGTCGTCGTTTCATGCAGTGCTTTATCAAAAAGGATAAAAGAAAATAGTATCTCCTATTGACTCTGGGTCCGAGAGGAGTGGGTAGTGAGTGTGATCAAGTGCGTGCTAACATGTACATGCACCGAGGTGTAGAGGATAGATGAGGGCAACAGAGCGCGATATGTGCTCGGTAAGGTGGAAGGATGCGTGCGTCGAAGCACTATGGGGTATCTCAGTGACTCGCAATGAGCATGCAATTCTCAAACGACTTCATCAGATCATTAAGACTGCGGTTACTTCACTGGCGCGACCGGTCACCAAGGTTCAGCCAACTCATATCAGACGACTGTGACGCCATGGCGAGCTGGGGCTGAGTGCTCACTCCGGACGGTGGTGTTTGAGACGGTGGAACTCTGGGAGACAGCGGTGCCCCAAAGTAGAAGCTTGGGTTGTAGATGCTGCTGGTTGCTCTATCAGTGCCCCAGGGCTTGTCCTTGTAGTCGGGATCCCAGGTCTCGTTTACACTCTCGGGGATGCCGCTAGAGTAGCCAGAGGATGCCTTTGAAATTGGACGTTCGATCTTGCCGGCAACTCCATCTCTGAAAGGAATGTTCTTGTTGTACTCTGCGATAACAGGGCTTCCAGTGTTGACTCGGTTCATTTCGGGGCGGAATTCGAAGTTCAGAGGAGGCACGGTAGCAGAGTCTTGCGTAGCTCGAGGGTTAGGGCTGCGGTGGTGGGCTATCGAGTCTGAGTAGTGCGAGTCGCTGTCTGAGGCAACGGTGTTTCGCTTAGGACCACCGAATCCCAGAATCTGAAGGGCGCTACCACCTGACCAGTATCGGTTCCAGCCAGAGCTCCTGCGCAGACCGTCCTGTGTTTCAAGAGGTCCATTACGGGGACGAGGTTCGGCAACAGCCGGGTCGAACGCAACCCCTCTGGCTTCTTGTCCTTGCAAGGCTGGGTGTTGCATCTCTTGCAGGACTGGCTTGCCAATGGACGATTTAAGGTGATTGTGTTCAGCACTGCCGTTGGAGCCGTTGCTGTGTTTTCGGGAGATGCTGGGCTTGTTCTTGCCAGTACGACCCATCAGAATGGCCATGGATGAGAATGACTCTTGGGACATGTTGGCGTGGTGGGCACGGAAAGGTGACACTGGGCCACCACCAAGTCCCATAGGATCTTTCTTGTCACTAGGAAACTCTTGTCTGGGCGACGCGCTTTCGGGCGAAGGTTGGCGAGCCTTCTTGCGACGACGTAGGAGCAGGAGGATGACGATGAGTAAAGCAATGAAGCCCAAAATCGTTCCGAGAGTGATACCCAGAATGGCGTTAGAGCTAAGGCTGGAGTGATCATCGCTGCTTCCGCTAGCGATTGGCGCAGCATCACTGTTTGAAGCAGAGCTAGACTCAGATATCGTCTCTGAGGCGAACGAATCGTCGGTCGATGTTGCTGAAGCAGTTGATGTCGCAAAGGTTGATGAAGAGTCGGAGGTAACGGACTTTGTCTTGGTGGATGATTCGGTTGAGGATGTCTTGGTCTTGGTTGTGGCGGTAGAAGTCTCTGCCGAGAGAATCTTCTGTTCATCGCCAACAATGTTGGCGGCATCCAGCCATGAGTTCTCCTTCATGTCGAAGAAGGCCAGAGGCTCATCTTGGTTGCCACCAACAAACACAACTCTGCCATTTGAGTCTTGAGCAACCGAGTATTGTCCTTGCGCGCGTGCTGCCGTAGGTGCCAACGTTGCATTATACTTAGGCCAGTTGTTCAAAGACAGATCACGTTTCGCGTTCTGATCGGGGAGGTTCTGGCCAGGTGCATTTTTATCGTTCCAAACAACATAACGGTGGACCGTATTGGGGCTTGCTGAGAGATCGAAGACATAGAGGCTCTTAGAACCATCATCTCCTTGTAAAACGAGGGCTTTGCTGGAAGGTGTAAGAGGTGTAGCCAGCCTGATGTTCTTATCTGTCCAACCAGTCGCAGGGTTGAAAACCAAGACTACCGTATTCCAATCGTTACCACCAAGCATGCATACTTCGTCATCGGACCATGGCAAAAGAAGAGGGTCAACAGCTGATGTAGCGCCGGCTGCGGACAGTGTTGTGTACGGTCCTGAAGCAGCGAAGTAGAAAGAGTTGTCTGAGGGTACTTCTCTCCCATCTTGACTACCGCCAGAAACAACGATCTGGTCAGTGTTCTTGATGTAGGCCGCACCGTGATACTGAAGGTTTCGAAAGTCTGTACTCTGCATTTCAACGCTCTCCCACTTCTTATCAGCAAAAATGTATTTTTGCAGACCATTGTAGTCGGCTGGGCCACCGCTGCCTCCAACAACAAACAAAGCGGAGCTGGCACCGACACAAACTCCTCCGGTAACTTGTTGTCCCATCTTCAGTTTCTTCCATTCTGCACCCTCCTCAAGTGACAGGGACATGAAGGCAGTCGGCGTAAAGACATAAAGGGTATTGTCGTGAACGACAGAGCAACCACTGTCCAAGGAGGACGGCGGCTCGGGTAAACTCATCGCGGCGAGTTCAAATCAAAGCAAATTCGATAATAAGTTAATAGATTTTCGATGGCATGACGGATTCGAATAATTGGCAGGTATTGTTCGCGTCGCAAGTCAAGTCGATAGTATAATCACAAGCCAGCAGTCGATAGGTCTGTCGGAAAAGAAGTTGAGTCCAACTTCGAAGAATATCAGAAGAACTACTTCGGGTGAACAAGACCACACGTGGTTGATCGAAGAGAAGTTGTCCCGAGTGAGGAATGATCGAGGTCAATCGCAAGCAGACAGAGTTGAGGCTAGCGGATGTGGCGACGATCTGAGGAACCGGATATCTGGGGAGAGCTGGCCGGATGCAGCAAGACGAGCAGTTGGCGTCGAAAGGAGTGGAACGGTGGCTGAGTTCTCAACACCACAGGTGCGAGTAGACGATAAAAGGAAGACGCCGACGTGAAAGCAAATCGCAATGATCTGCCTCGAGAATCGATGTCGTCGTCGTGGTTGAAGGCGAAAGATGAAGTTCGGGTCGAGAGGGTGGGTGAGTGAACGTGTAGACTCAGTCGTTTGCTGGGGAATGCAAGTCGGGGTTGTAATTTGATTCTGGTTTTGGCGCTACTTGGAAAAGGAGGGAATCCAACGATTGGCAATAAACCTCGACGTTCTCGTGCCAGACGGTGTTGCGAGGTCTGGAATGGGTGTGGGAGAAACAGGCGCGGAAAGGGCAACGGCACAAAAAGCAACAGAGCAGATGATGGGGAGAAAAGAGAGACGAGAGACGAGACGCAGGATTGAACTGGGGGGCGAGACGCATGACACGAACTGGTAGCGGAGAGTCCAGAGTCGAGACGGGGGGGGGGCTTGTCAAAGGCGGAGTCTCAGAGACAGGCAAAAGGACAGGAGAGACACAAACGAGCAGGGGTTTGATGCTCACGGTCCTGCAAGCAGCCACTGAGTACGCCGCACCGCAGCATACGAGCCAGAGGCAATCTTGCCAGTGCTCAGTCCAGTAATATATCGTGGCAGGATATGGGCTAAGTGCACCTTAAGAACCTGCTAATTTACTTGTGATTCGACAATCCTTGCTGGTCAGATGTGATTTGTTCTGGCGCTCATACATTATCGTGAGCTTGGACAGAGACGGAGTTCAGATCAGAAACCAAACCTGAGAGGTGAGACGCCCAGTACCAGCAGCCACCAGCGAGCGATCCATACAACATGCACATACTGCAGGTACGTGCGGGCCCCTCCTTCCTTCGACAAGGCGCTGGTCTTCCCACCCAGGGGCTGCAGTCTCTGATTGGTCGATACGACACTTTGCCAAACTCTCTGTGACGCCTAGCTGCAGGGATCCTTACCGCGAATATGACCTACCGATTGGTGGCATGAATCGTCCAGTCAGTGCCTTCAGGGCATGGCGGGTTTTTAAAGGGCGCCGAGGCCGTAGGTCCCTCGAATCAGGGGTCTGTTCCAAAAGGAGCGGAGGTCCATGCTTTCACCCTGGACTCTTAAGAGATTAAGATAGGGGGCCAATGTCACTTTCATCAGTCTCCAGTGGAACGTAGATGTTATAATGCAGGTTCAGGTATTATATAAACGCTGTGTGTACCTGGTATTAACATGAAGAATACGGAGTACTGCCACCTAACGGTAATAATGTTCGTGGTATGGGATGTTTTAATAGCATCGCCTGCATAAGACATGCATGGTAGTAATGCATTGGATACCTCACATATTATATCTCAATACCATCCGTCCCTCTAGCACCTATACGGCAGACCGCTCACTGTTCTGCCTCTGCGCCCCCATCGAAGTGTGTCCGCTGCATCTCCTGCGTAAGTCTTGCATGATAGAGCACATGCACAGGTGGATAGTTGGTAACACGAGAATACACATATATTCTCGTTTTGATGGATCTGCTTAGGCTGACTACCTAGTAGGGACCTGAGCCGACTGCGTCGAGTATATCCGTGAGAAAAATTACTCTACGGATAATAAATATGGAAATATTCGTATTAAGTTATAGAAACCATTATTCTCTTACCGATACGCGGCTGACTCGAAGCTAAACGATTATCACGAACGGGAGACCGGGCCGTATGCATGTCACTCGCTTCGTTACTTTCTGATACATCTTCCCTCCTCGTACAATCCTCCACAACCTGACCATCGCTTCTACTCCGTATTCTCATACAACACATGTGTGGTGTTATCATATCCCCGTGCTTAAAAATTCGTCATATTGTTCGTATTGTTACCGTCCAACGACCACCATAATACTCATCAAGCCAAGGCCATGAAATTGAGAGAAGCAACTCCAAGTGCGGTCCCTGCCCAATGCCACCTAGAAGATATTCAACCACTGAATCGCACAAACTCGCTCGCTGATTGGACACCGTTTGCAAGTGAGGACGTGCTTCGACTCGGTATCTAACCAACAATGGCAACAGGTGTCCACTGGGGTCCGTGGTTTAACTCACAAGCCCTGATCTAAAACGCGCCATTGCGCGCCCAACCTCAAGTCCCCAGTCCCTATAGCGCAAGACTAGAGGTAGTCTAACAGCTTGGATTCTTCTTACCTGCCTTTTTTTTTTATTAATTCCATACTGATAATCCTATTATCATATGTAGGATTCGATGAGAAAAGTCTTGCACGAGATGCGTATGCGTAGGCTTCCCCTGCGTCAAGTTTGTGAAATCGTCGGATGAGCATGTATCAGTGGGGATGCTCCGCCTTGCCGATCCTTATTGTCGTCTCAACGGCCATGACGATGGTTTTTTATGGAGTCAATGGACCAACAGACCAGACAACGTCAACGTGCCCACTTCTACCAGAGTATCGGGTTGTGCCTTGATGAGTCCACGCTATAAAGTGAAGATCATTGATTTCAACATGATATATGCTTGATGTTTTATAATCTGGGGCTTTTACTACCAAACCCATGCCTCCTTCCCAGCGCCTCTTTCTTTGCTTGGGAGACCAAAACACCGCATTAAAATTGACCTATGAGGCTCAACGCTTGAGCACTGATCTTTTGCACCTGAGCGATAAAGTCTCCAGTGACTCTGCATGTCCTAATTCTGGTACTGATCTGCCGAAAATAGCAGAACGTCGCCTTATGAGGAATTGTAGTTATCGGTCGGGTGGAGTGTTATCCATAAGGGGAATCATAGCAACGCCGTTGAAACTTTGTGTCCACAGAAATCCATTAGAAACATCCGTAGCATAAGTAAAGAACAATTTATTTACAGCAAAGAATGAATATAACTTCATCGATTTTTTATTATCACGTGTAGCCGAGGATAGCTACTGCAAGCGCCTACGGGATCACCCATCCTCTAGGCATGGGGATTACCCTAGACTAAAAGTGCAATTGTCAAGGCCATCTGTCTTTCAAACAAGATTCGCACACCTATACTATTTAGAAGTAAATACCAAAGGGTAAAAGCATTTGGTTCTTATCGGTCCTATATAGCCTACACTCGCTCTGAAAGGTTGTTCGATTAGTATTGCCCAGGCATAACATCGTTATCACATCCTGCTTCGGTCACTTTGTATCCAACAAGTGGATTAACCCAAATCAAACCTCAGTCCGCCTCTCACTCAGAATACTTTGGGTGCGGATTATAAAGAACCCTACTAAAAAACCACCAAGTTCAGCTACGTTTACCAGCTGAACACCATACCTGCGCATCATCGCTTTCCCTCAACTGTGCGCTGAGAACGTGCCTCAATCTACCTAGTATCAAATCACAATGTTCACTTGTGGAGGCTTGGTAGGTGGTGCAATTGGTTCATTCTGTGAAAGCACCTCATTATAATTATGCAAACGGCCGTTTCGCCCACCGATGTGTATGTTCATCCCCATAAGTGTTTTCCCCATTAACCTTTATAATGCAATATGTGTAAGGACCACAAACTCCAACAATGTTCCAAATCATCGCTGTTGATATAAGTTACCATCCATCCCCTTCACTATAGTTGTTCCTTCTTCCTCCAATTATGTGAATGCCCTAGACGTACTGCACATTGCCATATCGTTCGTGCGTAGTCATTTTTGAAGCCTCGACACAGGGACTTCCAATCTATGGTCCACCCATGGCAGCGAAAGCCTCAGCAGGGAGTTGTGACTGCAGCTTGATTAGTCCACCGCCACCGCCACTGCCCATCGGGATAAATAGATCACATACCTTCTTCTCGTTGAATATCACCAAAGCCTGGTCAAATTCCCAATTCACTTGGGTGAGGCACATCTCGGAGTACTGAGCTGTCATGCCTGTTTGCTTGGATAGCTCGGCGACCATCACTTGGTGTTGATCGACTGACGCCGGAGCAGGAGTTGGGGCGGCCGGCGCGAAAACATTAGGGAGTTGACTGAACGTTCGGAGCGACAGCATGTCGCTGACAACCCTGATCATTCCCTGCCCCGGCTTTGCTGGCCCAAGGACGAATGTGCGAGAGAAGCTGCGCTTTCCTGCCACGTTGGTATTGGGGTCCTGCTCGTCGAATTCGCCGTGAACCGCAATTATTAAACCGTCAACACCTCCAGAGTTCTGTCCGCTAGGATCCACCAGTCCTTGCAAGGGATGACAATCCATGATGTACTTGCTAAGTTCCTGCTTGATGTCGGGGTGGCGAGTAAGAGGAAGGGACTTCCATGCGTCCTGAATGGTGGCGGCGCCACGGAAAAGTCGCTGAATCCGGGGGTTAGGCATGGTGATCTTGGTCAAATTTCGAGAGAGCTTAATGTATGAAGCCCAGGATGTAGGCGCAGCCGCGTTGGGATCTGGAGCAGCTCGCGTATCGATTGAGATAGAAAAGCGACTATCCTCGTCATACAGTCGAGATGCCAGGCCAGGCCGATCGCTGTCATATGAAGCGAAAAACTCCAAGAGAAAGTTTTCGCCGACACCGGCAACATCTCGAAAATCGGGTCCGTTCTGGGGAATTGGCTTGGGCCTCAAGGCAGCTTCCTGCTCAGCGATCTGCTCTGGCGTGCGGAGTTGGTTGCCATTGATGTTCTGCAGTTTGGGGAACCACTCCAGGAGGGTAGATGGATAGGTCGGATCTGTGGCTTCGATGGGGTTACCTGTCATGAACAGGGTCTCAAGGTGCCTGAATTTTCCCTTCCAAGGTTGGAGTGCTTGCATGGAAGCCACCTGATTGCCACTCATGTCGAGGTTCTTGAGGTGGGGGAAGGTCACAGCCACGATTTCCACTTGACCAACGTCATCGATGTTATTGCTTGCCAGACTGATGCTCTCAATCGCATCTTGTTTCTCCTTGGCGGTCTTGAAAAGACTGTCACAAACAGCCATCAGTCCCTTGAATGTCTTAAGAGCACGCTCACGGCTCTCAAACATGCCAAGAGTGACCAGGTTTGTGTCCGAAGCAAGGGCGTCCAATTTGAGAAGCTTGTTGTCGCCAAGGTATCTTGAACTGAGAATATCCTGAAGTTTGCTACGAAGCTCCTGAGTTTCCTTTGACTCCACCGTTCGGCCTCTGTCTGGGATTTCGTCCACTTGGATCACCTCCAGAGGCGCGCCAGCAAAAGTAAACGTGTTAAGCTTGATCAGTTCTTCTGCATCCTCCTCGTTCGCACCTATGTAGACGTAGTCACCAACGGCATGGTGCTACACCGAGTTAGCAGGCGTTGTCGAATGTTGTTAGCTGAGGTGCGGGGGTGTATAATTATATAGCAAAACGCGTTTTTAAATCGATGCATAAATCTACAAGTCTCGCATAGCCGAGTCGAATATTCCGCACCTGAAGCCCTGTCAATGATATAACATACCTTTCTGATAGCGACCTTTCGCTTGGAACCAGTTCTAAATGACCCAGCCTTTCTTTCCATGAAGCCAAGAAGATCGTTGACCCCTCCGCCGGCGTTGGTAGCCGCCTTGCTTTCCTTCAAACCACCAACTCGCAGCAACGTCAGGCCTGTCATGTCCTGGGATCGAGTCTTGGGTCCCTTGCCAGAGGAGGCACTTGAGATGCGGGAAGCGAGGGAGGCAGCAGTGCCGTTGCTCAGGTGCTTCAATACATTCTGAGCATTTTTGGACGGACCTCCACGCGTTGAAGTCCGGGTGCTGGACCGAGTGGGTTTGGTGTCGGCTGCAACCTTCTTGGCACGGCGACCGGCACTGTCCATATCCAAATCGCCATCGCCATCAACGCGGCCAGCCTTGCGCTTCTGAATTCCACCCCTTGAGGTGGTGGCGGCCGGTTTGCGGGCATTCCGCGTCTCGCGCCCACTGGTGTTTTGACGACCTCGGGGCGCCATAGTGAAAGGAGACGGGATGAAAGCGAGCAGCAGGAGCAGCAGTAGTAGTTGGTTTTTTTTATAGTGGGTTTGTGGTGTTTTTTTAGACAATTTTTTTTGGTGGTTTGTAAGGTATCAGAAGCCCAGTTTGCTTGAATCGCAGCCTCGTGCGAACTGAAGACTGATCTTGCGACACCGAATGTTTAGGCTGATCAAGCTCCTGATGGAAGCTGGTGACCAATAATCAGACAGACTAATGATAGTGGTTGTTTAAATCGGCAAGCCTTTTGTTACAGATGACGCGACAAAGGCCTGATAGTCGTCTGCACCACTGTTGCGGACTGGCGTGCGTTGGGCGGCCGAGATTCGTGCGACAGTGTAGTTGAAGAGTGAGCACAACCAAGGCGATTCGGTAGTGTCGACGTTGATATAGACGTGGAAGTTTAGAGCTTCAGCTCTGTGTGATTGTACGCAAGCCTCGCCCTGATTGTGATGCGGAGATGAAGCGATAACGTGGAGGAGGCAAGATATAAAATGATGTAGAAGACAAAGAAGTTCTCTTTGCGAAGCAGCTGTGACGTTTTGCTGAGGCCCCACCGCTGAATGAAACTCTGGGCGGGCATAAAAGCACCAGGCAGAGGCTGCCTGATTCAGACTAGCACGCAGCCGTGATTCAAACTTAAGCCACGAACACGGTGCAACTACGGATATTGGTACAGCAAGTTTTTGTTGTTTATCAATTTGCACAAAGGACTATTTGGTTCGAGGCCTAATATTAGTAAGAATCAGCGTCAACAAAGACTTCTCGGCCAAAAGAGCTGAGTCTGTTTCATCGGGCCGAGCGAGGTGAGTGCTGTCACGTGACCTCGCGTTTACATTTGACGCGGCTTGAATATGGCAACGCGCTCCTTCCTTGCCCGACCCAGCTCATGCTAGATATTCTGCCAGCCAGCGAGCAACTGTCACCAACAAAATTGTTCACTGCTCATGATGATCTGACACTTTCAGTCCGTTTAAAACTCAAAGATCAGCCGATGCGTCACGGCATTGATTTGCCACCATGGACAGTGATGAGTTCGACGACGACATTGCCGATGAGGACTTCCTGACAGCCCTTGACCAAGTTTCTTCTTCCATGAAGGGGCAAGGCACCGCAAAAACCTTGCAGAAGGTAATCCAGCAACCCTCGAACCGACAAAACCCAGCAGCAGCAGCAACTCTGGAATTGGAAGATCTTCCTTCGGATGCGTTCTCATCCCCAGAACACCCCCAGTCAAGACCAGCAGCGCCTGTAACAGCCTCGTCAGGACCAGCAGCTCGGTCAGGGCTCAACCGAACAAGCTCTGGAAATTGGCGCCAGACGACTCTTTTTGGTGGATCTCTATCAAGTGATGGTCCACGGCCCTCGCAGCCTGCATCTGCAAAGGTATTCCGTGTCGACCTTCCTCGAGAAGAGCCTACACACCATGAAGTTGACCATGAAGCCATGAAGACATGGGTTTATCCTACAAATCTGGGCGCTATTCGAGACTACCAGTTTAGCATTGTCAAGAACAGTTTGTTCAACAACACCCTAGTGGCATTGCCGACTGGTCTTGGAAAGACATTCATTGCGGCAACTGTCATGCTTAATTTTTATCGATGGACCAAGAATGCGAAGCTTATATTTGTCGCCCCAACCAAGCCTCTAGTGGCACAACAGGTTGATGCTTGCTACAATATTGCTGGCATCCCTCGGTCAGAGACAACATTATTGACCGGCGATATCCCTCCAGCTCTGCGTGTTGATGAGTGGGAGGCTCGCCGCGTCTTTTTCATGACCCCGCAGACGCTCTTGAACGACATCTCTCACGGCTATGCGGATCCAAAATCTATAGCTTTGCTGGTCATCGACGAGGCACATCGTGCCGTGGGGGAGTATGCATATGCGAAGGTCACAAAGCTTATCCGACGATTTTCCAAGAGCTTCCGCGTACTAGCATTGACCGCCACACCCGGTTCCAAGATCGAAACAGTGCAAGAGGTCATTGACAACCTCGGCATATCTCATTGCGAGATACGTACCGAAGACTCGATCGACATTCGCCAATATGTGCACCAACGAAACATTGAACAGGTGGTTCTCGATCCATCTGATGAGATGGTTTTAGTCAGCGAACTCTTTACCAAGGCGTTGAAGCCAATGACCGACAAACTAAGCTCGCAAAATATTTGGTTTGGGCGAAGCCCAATGGCCATGACGGCTTACGGGCTGATGCAATCTCAAAGAGAATGGTTCGCATCTCGAGGCAAGCATGCCAATCAGGGTGTGCAACATATGATGCGAGCCGTCTTTAGTGTTCTCACCAGCATCGCGCACTCAATAAAGCTACTGAATTTTCACGGCATCAAGCCTTTCTACGACAACTTGGTCGACTTGCGTAGCGAACAAGAAGGCAAAGGAGAGAAAGGTTCCAAGTATAAACGTCAACTCATCCAAGATCCCAGTTTTCAGGAAATGATGGATAAAATTTCTAAATGGCTTCGTACGGATGGTTTCGTGGGTCACCCCAAACTCACGGCCTTGGCGGATACTGTGTTGAATCACTTCATGGATCAGAGTGAGAACTCGGCAACGCGGGTGATTGTATTCAGCGAATATCGAGATTCTGCCGAGGACATTGTGCGTATGCTGAACAGCCATCGGCCTCTCATCAAAGCCAGTGTCTTTGTTGGACAAGCTGATGGCAAGCGAGGGGAGGGCATGAAACAAGCACAGCAGATTGAAGCAATTGAAAGGTTCAAGAGGGGCGAGTTCAACGTGCTCGTTGCAACCTCCATCGGCGAAGAAGGATTGGATATTGGGCAGGTGGATCTTATCGTGTGTTACGATTCTTCAGCATCTCCAATCCGAATGTTACAACGAATGGGAAGAACTGGTCGAAAACGGGCGGGAAATATCGTACTGCTTCTCATGCGTGGCAAGGAAGAGGATCAATTTGCCAAATCCAAGGACAACTACGGGAAGATGCAAACATTGATCTGTGAAGGGAGCCGGTTCAATTTTCGATTTGACCTTTCGACAAGAATCGTCCCTAGAGAGTTTCGACCTGAGGTGGACAAACGACATGTTGATATCCCTATCGAAAACACACAGGATCAATCTTTGCCGGAGCCCAGGAAGCGCCGAGTGCCAGCAGGGAAAAAGAAACCCCCGAAGAAGTTCCACATGCCTGACGGGGTTGAGACAGGTTTCCAGAGTGTGGCAAGCATGTTGAAAGTTGGCGGTAAAGGAAAACAAGCAAAGCCTCAACGAAACCCGGAGTTCGATGACCTCGCCATAGTGCCTGAGCTCAGCAAGGTATTCCTAGATGATGAAGAGCTTAAGGAGCTCAATCGGGCGTACCGCGACCTCCCGTTCAATCATAGCATAATTGAGGAGACGGATATGCCTGACATAACAGCACACCCAGAGCTGCAAAGGCAGTTGCGACCAGTATTTAGACTCAAGCATGGGACGCGCACCAAACGCTTCGTCAAGATGTGGAACAAGATGGCACATGATCAGGAAAGCCTGGTTTTGCCATGTCGATCCCAAGACACGAGTAATTATTTAGAGATACCAGTCCACGCCTTTGCAGGATCCGAATCAGAATCAGGGGAAGAGACGCCAGCGACACGAGCCAGGTCGACAAAAACAACAGCGCCAAACAGAACAAAGCAGAACAAAAAAGCGCCCTCAAGAGCCCAGCCACAAGCGAAAAGAAGGAGACTGTCAACAGATGTAGCGCCACAAACGTTTGTTCTCGGCTCTATGGTGAATGAAGGTTCCTCTGACGAAGAAGACGAGGAAGGAGTTACGCCAAGGACTCGTGGGCGATTAAAATCGAGCCGCAAGCCAAGAGCGAAAGGTAAAAGCAAGGCTCAGCGGAAGGCCGGTGGCCTTAATAGCGACGAGATTGGTGACGACTGCGACCGCGAAAGTGATCTAATGGAGACAGATGGATCTGACAACGGCGAAGACCTGTTGGATTTTATCGTTTCTGATAATCACCCCGTATCGAGCATCAGGGAGCATATGTCTCTGACAGCTACTTCCCCACTTGCATCATCCTCGTCGACTGTAGAGGGCGCAGAGGATGAGGCTGCCAAGCCTTTCTTTGTACGCACACAGTTTTCCGGAACACAGGAGAGCGAGGAGATTCCAGACCTTGAGGATATCTTCAAGAAAAATGGCAAGAGGTCGGATCCGGAGCTTTCAGAGGATGATGTGACAGTGAGACGAACGGTACGTGGGCGGCGTGCTGTTGTGGACGAGAGTGAGAGCGATGTGTAAGATACGTTTTGGGACAACAAGTTTTGGCAAATGTCAACGGGAAAAGGCACTATGGGAATATCATCAAATCGAAGGGAACAGTGGTACATTGACTATTTAGACTACCAGATACTGCACGAATAGACGAATCATGACACATGCACCGGTATTTCCAAATCCGTATTTCCTGCCTGAATCTTGAACATCGACTGTACAGACTCCTAGAATTGCTGGTCAGCTACTTGCTTATAATGAAAGATCAAATGTAATAGTGTAACAACATCTCGAAACATCAGAAACCCATTTTATAAGCACCACCGCCCTCGACGCACCTGTCAGGCTCACCGACCGCCAGCTCAGTATCGTCTCCGCGTGCAGCACACCCGAAAGCGGCGCACAGCAGAGACAAAAGGAGAGCGTCTTGTCAGGAGCTTAGCTGTCAGATACATATTTCGAGGGCAGTCTCAGACGGCTCTTCCTATAAGATTATGGAGGGTTTGAAAACAATGAACTCATCATGCGAGATTGTGTAGATAGCAAGAATATGGGCACTGTAACTTACGGGTATGGAAGTCCAGAGCTGGTTGACTGTTGATTGCTGTTTTCACACCATGTTTTGTTGAGATGGAAGAAAGAAGAAATTGCAGAAAATCACGAACTGCGGTTTTCTGCTCTACAGTGGAGCACAGCTGGCTTTAAGCGACGTGAATCGCTCCACTTTAGACGCGGAAGCGCTAGACGCGCCCCCGTGCGCCACAAATGCCCCTCTTTCAAGCCACACGTGGCAAGCTGATGTTCTCCTCCACATCTCAACGTCACTACCCGATCTTCGTCTCCCGCTCCTCCGTTCGCAACCCAGCCCGTCACATAATTCTCGCTCTTCTCGGGATAACTTCGTTCTTCTCTCTTCATCGTCAAGAGACTAATAATATTACTATTTGAGCTCAATCAAGAAGCTATCAGTCATGGCTACGACGGGAACGAGCGTTTCGCTCCTCAAGTTTGTCGGCACTGTCTCGCTCGGCTTGCTGACGGTACGTCTAAGTTCATCTTCGATTTTAAGAGCTTGGTTATCAAGTGATATTGCCATGTTTTATCAACATAATAGTCGCGGACCTCTTCAGCATCATATGGAGGTTTTCTTCAGAGCTCACAGAGGAACATCATTGCACCACTCCATTATCAAGTCTCGTCGCATACAGACATTCGCATACTATCAAATCCATATCAGTATCATCACTAACGTTTATCGCGTAGGGCGTCTCTTACTCCATCTCTTCTCTCGCCCTCCCGGTTCTTCTCCGACTTCCCTCTTCTGCCTCGGCTTCCCACGGCCTCGCCACCCTCAGTGCTGCCCTCAAGACACCCGTTCTCGCCCTCACATCTCTCGCTGCGGCACCCTTCCTCATCAGCTTCGCTCTCGCTCCCCGCTCGTCTCGCCATCCCTATCTTCTCTACACGGCCCTTCTGGCTACTCTATCCTCCGTCGCCCCCCTCCTTATTCCCACACCTGCTCCCCGACGTGTCACATCCTCGGCGACCCGAAAGTCTTCGCGTGCTAAGATGGAGGCTAGCTACGAGGTTCTAGGCGATGCTCACAGTGAGCCTGCCAGTGAGGAGGATAATGACGATGTCAACGGCGAGGGGGTACGAGCTGAGGTTGAGGGTCTCGCCCGAAGCTACATCGCCCGAACAGCCCTCTCTGCTCTGGGCTTCGCTATGGCAGTTGTTGGCATCTGGGGTGACGGTTCACCTCAAGCTATTGTCTATGCCTCATAAGGAAGATTGGCAGTTTCGAATGAATTTAGAAATTGAAGGATATTACAAACACATGGGCGTTCTGCTGGTTTAATCATGGTATTCTCCTGCTTAGTTAGGACCATCTCCTATCAACAAGTCAAAAAAATTATTTATCAAGTAACATATAATATGTGTGAGTCAGTTGACCAACAAATGTATGCCAAGCTTGTGTTTGTGTTTACCGAAACTCTTCAAATTTTCACTCAATACTGACGGGCTAGCTGTGGAACATACACACTCGTTACTTATTCATTTGGGAGAAGCACTTGGTACAACCCGCGTGATGTATAACTTTCTTAGCTGTCAGAACTGTACCATGAGCTTTCCTCCTCAGAGCGCCGCTTTCATTACCACAGTGTAATTGCTGTAGTCATAGTGTGTTCTCTAGGGTCAAAGAATTGAGACTGTATGCGCGGGAAGAGTGTGTTTACTGATGCTATCAGCTCGCCACTTGCTGCTCAAATCAATAGGTAACTAATTGGATTGACGTTTGGATGTGTTGATACAGGCGGTAACTAGTTGGTGCTGCGTTTAGTCTTGATGCAATTGAGTTACAAACAACAGTAGGAATCCAATGCAATCGCAACGGCATTGCAACTCAATTCAACATTTGTTAATGATCATTGAATTATCAAGCAAAAGAGAAGAAAAAGACATCCTCATCATCTGGGTGGCTGCTGCTGGAGGTATACAGGGTATTATGCGTGGACTGATTCATCAACACTTTACTGAATGTGGTGAATCACGTGCTCTCGTACCTTCCACTCTATTACCAGACGCGTGACGCGCCAGAGCGGGACAGCCACCTCCCCGGCTTGGGGCACGATAACAAGCAAGGCCTTTCCGAATTCAATCCACGACTCCGTTCCAGACAACGTATAATACTCACAACTCGATGTTTGTAGCAAAGGCAGCTGAAAGACGCTCCGACATCACCGTGTCGGCTTCATGACTCGCAACAACCTTGCTGAGCATTTGTCCTGGCTGTTGAACGATCAAGGCCGCTCCAAGCCTGCTACACCATCTTTTCCAGTTTGCAGTGACTCTTCTCAGGTCGGCTTGTCCCAATCCCAACACTCCGACTCCCAAGCACGACAAAGCCTACAGGCTGCTACATCTTTTCGTCCCGAAGACGTCCCACAACCGAGAGGCGACGCGTCGAATACTACCAATGGACGGGGTGGACGGGGCCCAATATCACGGCAGACGGACCAGGTGATAGTGGACGACGACGACGACGACAACGACGACGACGACGACAACGACGACGACGACGACAACGACGACGACGACGACGCCATGGGACGGCTCATGTTGAGCTCGAAAGCCAAGAAACCCAGCCTTGTTTCGAGACCACAGCAACTTCTTACACCTTCTTCCATTGTGCCAAAATTTTCAAGTCGACAAGATACTCCCGTTAAGCGTTCTGATGAGTCGCCACCCAAGAAAACGGATGTTCCGGTGCCGGCCCCAACCCAACGACAGCGTACGAGCAGCCCCGAATTCCCAGAACTCAAGACCGGTGGCGTCGATTACATGGATTTGACCGACGATGCTTTTGCCTCTTCCGACTCATTGTCTTTTGGTAGTGACATGAAGCTATGGCGTGAAGATTATGCAACCCGACCAGAACCCGAGCCAGCCGTCTCAAGTGGTAGAAAGAGGAAGAGTAATGAGATTACAAAGGAAGAGTTCAGCGACCTAGGAGATATTCCCGATGTCTACGAACTCCTTGGCACGGAACCTCCACCTCCCAGCCCGACTCGATCTGCTCGACGAAAGAATGGACCTCTTAGTACTCGAACTCCTCGAACCCGCGATGGCTTTACTGACCATCCATCAAATGCTGTTGAACCAATCAGCGAGGAAGATCAGGATATTATGCTGTCACCATCGACCAGGGTTCGCAGCCAACTCACTCGCGAGCAATCCCGCCCAGAAACAGCTGCAGTTATCGACACTAGACGGAGTCCCAAGAGAGCTGCAAGTCCTCTAAAACCTCCTACAAGCTCTGGGATCACAAAGCCAATTCTTCGAGCGCCATCTCTGCCCCGTACCGAACACATAGGCGACGAGCTCGTTATTCCCGACTCGGACGACGAATTTCTCACACCACCCTCCCATAACAATTCTCTTACTATTCTGAAAGGCTCCCCAACCAAGAACGAACGCATCGACCCGCAGACTCACACGTCGCCCCTATCTGCAGTCAGGATCAACCTTCACTCGACCTCGCAACGACAAGTCTCTTCTGGCTCAACTGTTAATGGGGAACCAGCAGATACAGCCGGCAGCTCCCAATCCACTAGACTGGCGGCTGATGATTCTGTTATCGAGTCGCCCAACGGAGTTCCTCCTCAATCCAGCCAAGAACCTACTCTTCTCAAACAATTAGCTTCCGATACAACCTCTTTAACCAAATGGGGCGAGTTTGTCGACAAGCTCATTCAGCAAAACGGGAAGAAATTTACACAAGCAATAAATGAACGATGGTCGAAACCGCAGCGTGCAGAGGTTAAGGTCGAAAAGGAGCGTCTAAAACGACAACGAGCAGCTATTGTTGAGCTTGCCGGCTCTGTTGAGGAGTACAGAGTATTGGGCGAGAAACGGGAACAACTAGCCCAGCAGATTGCTCAAGCTTATGAGGAGAGTCTCGATACAGACGAAGAGGAGGTCCGACTTGATGATCTTACCGATGAAATTCAAGAAGTTGAGGAGGGTCTTCTCAAGACCATCAGGGATGCCAGGCTAGATATTGATGGATTTCTCGCAACGATTCATAAGCCAATACCTGTTCCTGCGTCAGGTGTTGTACTGGGCACTCAACCTGTGTTTCAAAGCAGCGTCAACATGTCTATGCCTTCACGTCATGCAATTTCGGGCAGCGACATGGGCACGCAAGTTGTCCATCAGACCCAACTGCCCAGGACATCTGCCTGGAACCCTTCGGCCTCAAGAATCGAAGCATCGCAAGGCATGAGTGTACTTTCACAGGAAGATGACGACTTTTCTGCCCTTCCTTTCCCAAGAGATTCAACAAGAGCGTCGAGAACATCGTACCAGCCAAAATCGACAATGATCCCCACCGAGACCGATCCAATTCTCATAGAAGCGGAATTTGACGTCGGCGATGAAGGATTATCGGATCTAGACGACATCCAACTTCCGCCACGGGTTAGGGCTTCAAACAACTTGTCACATCTGACAACTACCCGAAGGACACCTCAAGGAACGCATCACCGAGCGGGCGATGAATTCAGTGACTTCAGCGACGATGAGGAGATGCTTGCTTTTGCTCAGGATTACGAGACCCGTCAATCTCTGGCTCCCGACTCACAAGATCCGAGAGAGATCTTTTCAGAGACATCTGGTAATGCGCTACTTGTGGCAAAGTCACGAGCATCACTGAAGAAGCCGCCACCCTCAGTGGCCCCAGAAGCAATTCCAGTCCATCTGATGAAGTATCCATGGTCACCCGAGGTTCAGAGGATGCTCAAAGACAGGTTCAGGATGAAGGGATTTCGTTGCAACCAGCTAGAGGCGATCAATGCCACGCTGAGTGGGAGAGATGCCTTTGTTCTAATGCCCACTGGTGGTGGCAAGTCGCTGTGCTACCAATTGCCAGCCGTTGTCAAGACTGGCAAAACCCGGGGTGTCACGATCGTCGTGTCGCCCTTGCTCAGCTTGATGCAAGATCAGGTTGATCATATGAAAGCCCTGGGAATACAGGCTGTTGCGTTCAACGGAGAGTGCTCAGCCGAATACAAGAGACAAGTGATGAGTGCCTTCAATGAGCATAAACCGGAACACTTTCTTGAGCTCTTATATGTTACGCCAGAGATGGTGAGCAAGAATGTGAACTTCAACAACGGGCTGGAAACGCTGCACCGTAAGGGGAAATTCGCACGCCTTGTCATTGATGAGGCACATTGTGTCAGTCAATGGGGTCATGATTTCCGACCAGACTACAAGATCCTTGGCCAAGTACGGCAGAAGTACCCAGGAGTGCCCGTGATGGCTCTTACAGCCACCGCAACCAAAAATGTCATCGTCGACATCAGGCACAATCTTGGTATGGATAACTGCCAGACCTTCTCGCAAAGTTTCAACCGTCCGAACCTGTACTACGAAGTCCGTCCGAAGACAACCAACGAAAAAACCATTGATAGCATCGCTTCGCTTATTCATTCCAAGTATGCGAACCAGAGTGGAATTGTTTATACTATTTCACGAAAGAATGCCGAAAAGGTTGCGGATAGCCTTTCCGATAGCGGAATTACGGCCAGGTTTTATCACGCAGGTTGCGACCCTCAGGAAAAGGTTGAAGTGCAGAATGCTTGGCAAAGAGGACAAGTCAAGGTTGTGGTGGCAACAATTGCATTCGGAATGGGTATTGACAAGCCTGATGTGAGGTTTGTTATGCATCATGGACTTCCAAAGAGTTTGGAAGGTTATTATCAGGAGACCGGCCGTGCAGGCAGAGACGGCAATCCTTCTGACTGTATTCTCTTCTACGGAAGAGGGGACATAAGAGTCCTGAAGAAACTGATTCAAGATGGAGATGGCAGCCACGAACAAAAGGAGCGCCAGATGTCTATGCTGAACCGGGTCACGGCATTCTGCGACAACAAGTCTGACTGTCGACGAACCGAGATTCTTCGCTATTTTGGCGAAGACTTCGCTGTAGAGCAGTGCAAGAAGAGCTGCGATAACTGCAAGGCTGGGTTGACTTTTGAACAGCAGGACTTCTCAGAATACGCCATTGCTGCTATTAAAGTTGTTCAGGCCCAGAACCGCATCACGGCTGTGCAATGCTCTGACATTCTCTTGGGGAAGAAATATCCTCAAAATGAAGCAGAACTTTCAGACCAGTGGCACGGCATGGCAAAGGGCCTAAAGAAACACGAGCTCGTTCGTGTCATCGACAGACTGTCCGCTGAAAAGGCTTTTAATGAGGACAACCAGGTTGGCCGCCATGGCATGGCCATTCAATATTTACGTCTCGGTCCAACACATCGATCGTTCCTCTCCGGTCAACGCAAGCTTATGCTCTCCATTCAAGTGCCGGAGGCTGGTGCCCCTAAGAAGGCGCCCAAGTCTCGAGCCAAGAAGGGCAGCAAAGCATCAGCCGAGGAGGAAGGTTCGAATATGCCCTCAACCTATGTTTCTTCGCCTGTTGGCCGACAGAAAAAAAAGTCATGGGCAATGGCGAGTGACCGTGGGAACAATGCCACACCAGCATACTCGTGGGAGGACGCAGGATTTGTGGTAGGTGAAGATGATTACGACGACGCTTTCGACGAGCTCCCTCAACATCGCCCGGCAAGACCATCCTCCCGCACTCCCGGTCCTCCGATACCGGTCGACACTGGCTTGGAAGAACTGGACGAAATACATCGAGACATGGTCGAAAGTTTTGTTCGGGAAGCACAACAAATAGAGGAGAAGATTCGTAACCAGAAAAGTTTGAGGAGGCCGCTCTTTACGGAAAAAGATTTTCGCCTAATGGCAATCCAGTGGACCACCTCAACGGAGAAGATGCGAAGGATTCCCGGCATCGACCCCGAGAAAGTGAAGGAGTATGGGCCTCGGATCCTTCGCATCTTACAGAAACACTACAACCACTACCAAGAAGCCATGGGCCCTAGAAGCGGCGGCCAAGGACAGGATGTTGTTGACCTGATTAGCTCGGAGGTTGAGATGGATGATGACGCCGATGAGGATGAAGACGGCGAGGACTCACACTACTTCAACGAAAATTCGAGGGCAGATGTCCAGGCGTTCCACAACAGGCTCCAGACCCTTGGCAGCACACAAACCCAAAGCAAGCCGAGATCGTCTAGTAAGAGCAGTGGAGCCACCAAACGATACTCGGGCGGGAAGAGATACCCCAGCAAGAAGGCTTCAGGTGGCGTGACGAAGCGCAAAAGCTCTGGCACCAGCTTTAGCCGTAAAGCTAGCGGTTCGTCGACGGCAGCCAAAGCTTCCAGCACCGCACCAAAAACCCTCAAGAGGAGCGGTATTGGGCTTATGCCCATGTAGAGCAGAGACCAATTGGTCTTTCTTGATTCACGGATCAATACGACTGGAACGGAGAGACATGGAATTGAGGTGGATATAGAGGACACAGGAGAACTGGAGAATGGATGATGACATTGCAGCGATATGGGACCTTGTTTCTCCCCTTCAAGACCATACCCCTTTTCAACGGAGTTTACAAGAATTGAGAGCTTTGAACTTTAGAAAACAACCTTTATGAGCGTGCGGGAGTCGATTGTGGTTTGTTCTGCATGGGCGGCGATTAGGGGTTTTTACTTGACTTGACTTTACACTCACAACTCTCATGGCGTTTCTAGGACGCATCGCATTAAGGAGCTTTGCATCAATCGGTTCAAGCCTGCATTTGTACAGCATGGTAGCTAGGTTAGTCACATAGCCGTGCCGTGGCATTGAAGGGAAGGGATGAAGGCTTGGTTGTCACGTAGAATCGTTACGAAAATGAAGATAAATTAAATTACGATTCAATCGCCTCTTGTGCCCGGGGCTCGACTGAATCAATGACCTTTTGTTTCTTTGACTCAAGTTCTCTGTATCTAAGTAAGCATCTCATGAATTGATAGCATATCAAGGTATAGCGCAAGATATTAATCGGCGATAGTAAGAGCTCCTATACGACTGCTATTTCCTTTCCTCAGCCCTAGTTACGACGCACCATGTGCGAGTTGGCACACATGTAAGGAAAATGTTTAGTGAGAGTTAGGACTCGTGATCAAGGACGACACAGTCCTTACAAAGAAACAAGGATTAAAGGCTGTCATCCCTCAAGCTGTATCCCAAACTCCGTCAACCACCTTGAACCTTGATCTTAACCTGGTACGCCATGCTGCTCAAAAGAAGTGTTGTATTTTTCGTAAATGGCGCCAGGCCCCTTGTTTACCTCAGGACCAACGCGAGAGGCCCCGAGGTGCTTATAACGAAGTCAAAATTGTTAGAGCATATGTTACATAGAAACAGGAAGAAGTCTCATTCCTGTTCCCGAGAGCGAATGTGTTGTTGAGCTATGGCAGGGCCAATATGTGCACCTTTCAATGCCTCCACCTTGGCTTTGAATCCTTTGGCTCGGCAGGAGAAGGTTTATGCATGGCGGATCGAGCACCCGCAAGAGCAGCGGGGCTGGCTCGCCCTGTTTCTGACCTCGGCTGAGGGAGAAGACTAATCCTCCTCGATGCTGTAGCGAGAGAGCTAGCAGGCCTGCTTTGTCGGTTGTCTCCATCAACCCCGATAGATCTGGAGGCCTGGAGAGACGAGCGCCTACCAGAGAGGGCCATTGCTGACTGATGAGAAGCTAAACGCGGTTTTGGCAATGGCTGAGTGTTCGCAGCAGGGGACGCCAGCCTTTCTCGAAATGACAGGTTTGAATGTCCGCTTCTAGTGGGCGTCTCGTCAACCCTGGGTGATGCTGAAGATGCCCGGGCGAGGGGGCTGCGTAATGTCGGCAGTCTCGAATTACCAGAACCTGGGGTAGTCGAGCCAGCTGATCTATGAGCGACAGGGCTCTTGGCATACGGACTCGGTGTTGTTAGTGTAAGAGGTTTGAAGTGGTGACCAGTATCAACATCCGCCGTATTTGTTGAGCCGTTCCAACGTGGGCGGTGTGCGAGCTTCGAATCCGGCCGCTTGATCTGGCTGGCGGACAGGCTGGTAGTAGATGAGGAGGCGGATACGGTGGAAAGACGAGAGAAACCTGGTTTCCTACCAGCCTGTGACGTTGGTGCCGGCAGTGAAGAGTGTCGACGATTTGCAGGGATTTGTCGATTGGTAGCCCCTGGTGCGGCCCGCGCCTTTGGAGGCTTTGACATTGGCGTCTGAGGATCGAATCCCAGGCTTGACATGATGTCCGAAGATGGCGGTGAGCTGCCCGGGGTCTCGCGTCCACTACCTAGGGTCGAGCGGTCGTTTGACAGCATACTTGAGATGGAGTCGCGTAATTGATGGCTTTTATCTGCGTGGATGTCCTCGATTAATGATTCGGCATCCTTCATCTGTTGCTTCAGAGCCTGCCATCGATTCTGCAAGTCATTGTGCAAGCGTAGAATTTCACCGTTAACAGTAAGTCGTTCACTGACACCTTTGTCAATAATGCAGAGAACGCGCTCAATGGCTGGCCCGTAATGCATTCTCTTAGCCTCGTAACTTTCCAACTTCTTCATCATGACCGGCCGGTTGGTCAGATGCAGCCCAGCGTCGGCGGCCTCCCTAAGCTTGAAGAGAGAACGCTCAACAGACTCTTGCATCTTCTGCGCCTGTCTGCCGGCGCCACGGAAAACGATAACCCATCGATCTTCGCCCAGCTCCTTGCGCAGCGACTCGGCGTCCTTCTCCAACTTCTTGTAGCTGGCATCGAGACCCTCACGACGCATGTTCAACTCCTCACAGGCCGTGGGAAATGACTGTTGAGCCCTCGCCTCGAACATAGACAATCTCATCGGTAGGAAATCAAGAGAGGCCCGCAAAGGTTGCATGCGGGCAAACAGAGCCAATAGACTCGAGTCGTCCTGCGACAGAGTAGGCGTACCAGGTGAACTGGGGGTCACTGGGAAGACCGGAAGGCTGTAACGGCTCGGCGCCTGTAATCGGGATGCGTGAGCAGGATTCTCCTCTACAATTGTCTCGAGGTCTCCGATATCGACGGTATCAGCACTGGCAGCAGCCATGAGGCTCTTGTGGCGTCGTTCCTCCATCTCAAAAACCAACCTGCTGAGTTCGTCCATTTCCCCTTGCACATCCCCAAGGACGTTATTCCAAAGTTCTTCCCACTCCATGGCTATTTCCACTTGCGCTTTCACGATATGCAGTGTTCTGCGGATCTTCCCCCATTCTTGAATGACTGACTCCATCTGCGAAACGGCGCGGGTCAGGTCTTGCACAGATACATTGCCGATATCGCTCCTATTCTGGAGCTGTTCGATGGCTCCGACATAAGCTTTGACAAGCTCCTCGAAGCGCGTGATGGCCGTTTCCACTTCGGCGAGGCCCTCGCGACCACCAGCAGCAGCCCACTCAACATCATCTTCGCTATCCAGGCCCTCCACTACCTCTGATGCCTTGGATATCCAACTCCGGATTTGCTCGGCAGCATTAATAAGTGCTTTGGCAGCAACTTGCGCCGTTGGAATGGCGTTCACTTGGCTCGCTAGCGATTCAGCATCTGGGAGCTGTAGCGACGTTAACTGAGCCAGCTGAGAAGCAAAAGAGGCGCGAGATAATGTATATATAGAGCCTGGGCGGTTGTGGCCAGGTGTGAAGTACGAATTTAGGCTCGGAACGTAATCGGTTGGGGGCGTAGTGGGCGAAAGACTCGCAACTGGTGGTGTATCCTTCGGGGGTGGTGGAGGAGGAAAGTCTGCGCTATCCGGAGATGGCGGACGTGTGCTACGTTCGAGGTGCTCGCGGCGAGTATCGAGGGTGACCTTTGTCCCATTGCCATTGGTGTGGTCAGGGAGACGATACTTTTGGGTATCCATTTCCAGGGGCTCGGGAGTCTGAATCTCGGGCAACAGGGCTACAGCAGACTCGTGATCTTCGACTTTGAACGGCGGTAGTTCAACAGTGGGCTCGTGGGCGACGGGCTTTGGTGAGGTTGAAGCGCCGGCGCCCTTCCACGGGCGACCGCGCCGGGCGATGATGGATTTGACCGAGCCCGCTTGGTGCTTCTCGTCAAGCTCTCGGAGTTGCTCTTCGTTTAGACGACCGATGCGATCGTTTTGGGGCGTGACCGGGTGCCTGGATAGTTTTTGAGAACCAAAACCGAGAGCTTTAAGCCGGGCAGCCAATCCGGGCGAGGTCTTGCGAAGGCTAGAGGATGGTAGGGGTGACGTTGGAGTAGGGAATGGGAGAAGAGTGTTTGTTGATGTTGATGGTGTTTTTGCTGTCGTGGAAGGGGTCACCGTGGCAGATGCACTTGGAGTCGTGTTGGTTGTTGAAGAAGTGGTAGCAGGTGACGCAAAATAAGTTGTCGTCGTGTCGATAACGGACGATGAGGAAGTGAACAAGCTGGAATTAGGATCTGGGGCGCGGGTGGAGGGATTGGCTGAACCGGGGTTGAATGGCCGGCCAGGGACGTCAGCGAATTTCAGCAAGCTGCCCGCGGGTGCATCATGGTCCTGGTCAGTGTAGCAGTTGTCGCTGGCGAACTGATCCCCGCCAGCAGACCGGCTAGCTTCAGGGCTTGCATCAGGCGTCGATAAGAAAGGACCAGCTTGTGACATCCACTTGCTGTCATCGTCGTCGTCGTCTTTGACGGTAGATGTCGTCGCTTCTACATCGCTGAGGTCCATCTGATCGTTGGAGTTGGCCCCTCGAAAAAGAGAGGGACGATTGACAACCTAGTAACCAGCCCAGAGTATGAAGCGCGCAGATCCAGGTTCCGAAAAGCCAGGATCTGCTGGATGAGTTTGGACACTCAAGACCCGAGAAGCGAAATGTATTCGCGTCCTTGTCAATAATGCGCAGGGGAAGAAAAAAAAAAAAAAAAAAAGGAAAGAAAAAAAACCAACGAACAAACAGAATAGGACAGATTGGATGGAAGTTGGTGGGACGCGAAACCTCCCCAACTTTTCGAGCAACCGTCGCAGGGTGTGGTGTCCTCATGCACTGAGGGCCTCTCCCTCAGCTAAGTTGTCTTGCCTTGCAGGTGCCACAAACCACTCTAGCTCAGCCGCGCGCTATCGACTGTCATGGTACTGTAGCTGAACCCAACGTTAAAGTGCCAATGTCAATGCTGGAGTGAGAGGTTGAGACTGGTCGTATCAATACACTCACATGCACCTACACATGCACATCCAGGATGTTGCGCTATTGTAAGTGAAGCTTGGGTGGTTGTCAACGGGAGCTTGTGTGGGGTGGGAAGCACAGTACTGCGCAGACTGCTATAGCGATTGGATGTGAGAGCCCGGCGCCCTGCAGCTGTCACTGCAAGTCTGCAACTGCAGGAGTCAAACGGCCTGCACAGAAGCTGTAGTCTGTAACTAGCCTATAACTTCAAGCTAGGTAGCTAGCTAATGCAGGACCTCTCCTGGTCTCGGCAGATAAAGGATTAGAATACGCGCAGGACAAATTGGTTTGTGAGAGAACTGATGTCTGCAAGTATCGTCACTCAAAGAAGAAAAGGCAGTCGCGGATCGAAGTACTCTGTATCCGTACTCTCATCAAATACTCGATGGGGCGAAAGAGATGAAAGTGTCTGGTGGGGACAAAAGGGGGCCAATGTTTTCAGGAATGAAAATAATCGGACGTGTCCAAGATGAACCGGGCTAGTGAACAGCCAAAAAAACACACCGAGATGTAGTTGGTGATAGAGAGAAGCAAAGAGAAGACAAGAGCGAAGTAGAAGGCAGAAGAAACAGATCTTTATTGACGAACAGGTATGAGGCAGCGGGCAGGCACCTACAGCAAGTGGCAGGCCTCTTAAGATGAGGATACCTAAAATGGAAGGGTCAGAGGCAATGGGTTACCAGGAGTGAAGGCCAAGGCTGGCGAAAGGAACATGTGACGTTCGTACGTGAAACCAACAAGAAGAGAAAAAGTGAATAGTACAAAGCTTAGGCTTGATCCGTCAGTCAGAAGGAGTCAACGGAAGCACTGCAAAAGAGAAAAGGCAGAAAGTAAAAATTTCAGTATCAAGAAGGTTTGGTCTGTTAGGGGTTGTTAAAGCAACGTGAGAAATAAACTCGGGCAATGTCTGTGAAGTTTTCCGCAAATAGACAAGGGAGAAAGCGTCCCGTTAGAAAGAGGACGGATACAGAAGCTGGATGCCATACCTAGGTACTACATAGGTACGCATGGCTTTAACAGTTGCATTCAATCTACGACCGATACTACGCAAGACGCAATACAAGACGAACTTATTGCAGATGCCAGATTGACGGATAGAGATGGGGGGATGAACTACCGGGGGATTGGACCAGGGGTACGTCTTGTTAACGGCTTGTGGTTTGAACAGGATCACCCAGCTTATTAAGCTGCACTTTTTATGCTGACCAAAAGATGCGGAACAATGGTAGAGTGACAACAAACGACTAATAACAGCTGCAAGAGAGCTTGGGTTTAAGACCAATGGGATATCAGGATATTTAATGCCAGCCTTAGGAACAGCTTCGGAAATAAGACGGACAAGATAGCATGCATGCATGCTAAGCAGACCAACTCCGGATGAAAAGACACTGGAGACCCAAGCTTTAAAAGAACTTATCATAAAAGTCCTAATATTATAACGAGCTATCTTAAGGTACTCTAAACTAGCCTTAAAATACTAGGCCTCTTCTCTATTGTCATCCTAAGATTCTCCCCATTCCATGTTATGCTGTAACTTAGTGTGCGGATTCTAGTTCAACTCATCCGCTGCGATAAAGGACAGCCTGTCTACAGTACGTAAAACGTACTCAGTTGCAACGTTGACTACTGTGTAAGCCTCAAGAATTTGGAGCTCCAACTGCTGGAAATAGTGGAGGCCTGCATGAAACCAATAACGGAGGTATTATCGACCACCGGGGCCGACCCGGGCTGGGGGTTCATGGGGGTCAGGTCTTTAAGCACGGAGCACGGGTTATTCCCTTAAGCATAAGCGTGCCTGAGTGCTTCACAATCGCTCCTTGTCGTCATCGGGATGGAGTCTGTTGATACCCATGGCAACGGGCCCAGTGCAGACAGAGACGAATTCCAAAGCAACCTGGCGTTTGTGCTAGCCATCTACTTAGACTTCACACTCGTACATTTGTGGGTTGCCCGTGGATATGACAGTCGAGCCCGCTCGGCTATCGCCCAGTCGTAATAATAAAGACTTCTGTTAATGCTGCATCGACTCCATTCTTCCATCCCTGACCTTTCCCCGTACATCGTCCTCTCTGGCAAGACGCTACTGTACGAATCACACCGAGCTATCCGTAAAGAGATAGTACACTGCTCAGACCTGTCCAGTCAACGGCCTCGATTTTGAGCTTCTTTTGCTCTGCTGCTGTAGTTCCTGAGTCTTACAGCTCCTTTTCCCTACTTTTGGCGTTTCCTATGCCGATCTCTGTCCTCTTTCGCCCCAAGCCATAAATATTGTATATCCCCCTTTATTATTGGCTTCCCGTCTTATTAAAGACGAGAACCCGAACCCATCACGATAACCGACAGAGGTTTCCTTTGATATCGAATATCGAATATCGAATATCGACTATCGACCATCGACTACCGAGTCTCCTGGCCTTGACTCTAATATCGACAAACCCTGACACCTCTCGGCTTCTGGAAAACACGGAATCCTTCTTCGACCCTTGTTCTGTTTACAACAAGTCCCATCGCGGTTCAACTACCCCCTGTCACGCATTGGCTCCCCGCTGTCCAGTGGCCCAGTCGCTATCAGCGAGAACTGAGGTGTAATTTCACCCTGGCCTCGCCTGTGCCTGTCCCGCCAACCGCTGAACCCAGGCACCAGGTCGCCCCATCGCCATTGGGAACCCCCTGGAAATCATCCATCCATTGAATTGCTCCTTTACTCCCGTCACCTTCAACCTTTTTTTATTTTAATTAATCTAACTAATTCTTCCCCCTCGTCTTGTTTCGTCTGGTTCTGTCCTGTCTGATCTTGTCTCCTTCTTTCGCTACCCCTCGACAACTGCCTCTTCTACTCGTTCTCTCAGTCCCAGTCTCTCAGTCTCTCATTCTCTCTCTCTATTTATCCCTTGGCCGCCGTGCATACCTGGCTTGTTGATTGTCGAGTCCCCATTTCCAAGCCGAGCTATCCCCAAGCTATCGTGTGGGACCTCATCTCGTGTGTTTGTGTATCTGTATAAGTGCAGATCATTATTATCATTATTCACAGACAACACGTCACTGTCACAACTCACAAGGCTGATCCCGCGGGGATTCTCGTACAACGCTGTTCAACGACCTTCAACATCACGCCGTATCACCCTCGGCCCTATTCATTTTTACACAGCAAAGCACCGCGTAAAACAACATGATGGCTACCGCCAACAACCAGACACCGTCATTTCGCTGCGACTCGCCCCCTCCAGACGCCCTGCCAACACCCGCCATTGGCGCATGCCCAGAGCTTTCTCGCTGCCCGTCGACTACGTCCTCTTGGTCCCATGGCAGCAGCGATGCCAATTCCCGAGACCCCCTCGGCATCGAGAACTACTCCCGCCATTCCACCGGGAGCCTCGATGCCAGCGCCCTGAAGCACCATCCTTCCAATATGTCGGCCAATCCTAACAGACACTCCAGCTACAGCTTCGACGGTAGGAGTCGCCGCCGCGGATACATGCGGCCACAAGGAACCGACTTTGCCGCCAGTGCCCGATCGCGTGAGAGTGTAATGAGCCTCGGCAGCATCGCACATCTGCAGTACTACTTTGCTCGGACAGGCCTGCTTGACGGCAAGGGTGGCCAGCTGGCCAGAAAGAAGCAGCAACGCGCAACCCTCGATCTTTCTGACTTGGACACCAACGTCGACTCTTTGCCCACAATTGTCGGATCGGATGTCGACTCTTCCTACGCTTCCACGGGCAGCAGTCCCGATTTTAGCTCCCAAGACTTTGGCACCGACCTGGTGGAGTCTCCGGTTGAGGAGCCCGAGGAGTACTATGACGACAGCTTCAGTGACATGGGGGATATCCTTCCTCCAACCGTGAGCACCTACCACCACAGAGAAAAGGTAGTCCCGAAGCCACCTACCATTCTGGAGCTCAAGTCGGAAGTCGAGCAAACGCTAGGTGATGCGAAAAAGGCTTTAAACGAGGTTGAGGCACGAAGGGCAGGAACTTATCAGACACCAACTGATACCTCTAAATATCCCAACATGCCAGAAGAGAATACTCAGGGATGGTTCGAGCTTCAAGGCATGCACATCCTGGATGTTGTCACGCTCGCGATTCGCGCAGCAAAGATTTACTACACAGCCCACGAGCTGCCCGACCGCCTTGACTCTATTAAACCCGAGAAGCAGGTCAGGGCGGACCTGCTGGCTGTTATGGAAACTCTGAGGCAGATGGCTACCCGGAATTTCAAGGAAGGCATGAAGCAAGAGGAGATCAAGACGATGAACGACTGGGTCGACAGTGTTTTCGACATCTTGAAACAGGAGCAGGAGATCGAAGACGCGGAGATGGCAGAGCGGGATGGTTGGACATGGCTTAAGGGCAACTGGACTGGTCGCGAGATGGAGCGCGAACGAGCGTTCCTCTTGTCCATGGACACAGTCTCTGAGCCTCTGCCAGAATGGAAACCAATGTTGCCTACAGATGAGGAGCCAACACCCTTCCTCAAGGCCATGCAGAACGGCGTGCGGCTTATCAAGCTTCACAATGCTGTTGTGCACAAGTCACGAAGACGATTCGGTGCCATTGGGCCCTTCCATACCGACACCCAGAAGCCCTACCGATGCGCCGACAACCTGCGTTACTGGGCTAAGGCGGCCGAACTGCGCTTTGAGATCATGCTCAAGGTCGATGTACTCGGGGTTCAGTACAACACATCTCCTCAGGTCTGGGTCGACTTTGAGGCCGCCATCCTCAAGTGGTCCCGCCACGTGCGTGAGGAAATTACTCGCGAACTGGAGTCATAGCAAATGGCTCTCACACATTCCTTTTCACCCCAGTAATCGAGGGACATGCCTAGCTCGATTCACTGATACCCTAATGATTTGACGTTGAGGACTATAACGGGAGTTTGCTTTATCGGGCTTTTATTCTTCTTTCTCTTTGATTCCAACCTTTGTTCTTCTTTTCTTGACCTTTTCCCCTGGCAGGATATTCATCCGAAATTGCATATGGCGTAGAGAGCACGCAGATCTCTTTTGTTTCACCAACATTACGAAAGCGCTTTAAAGCATTTATATTCACTTCTTAAACACGGGCTTGGAGAGCCCGGCCCCATTCTGTGTTCGACACCACACCCTTTACATTCTAGCATATACCCATTGCATAGGCTTGACGCAGATGAAGACATGTTCCACTTTAAGCTGGTAGACTGAAAAAAATCAAGTAAATAAATACAAATTGCATAATACGATGGTTTCTGTTACACATTTGTGAAGATTGCAGGTAGCGTGGCGTCACATCGAAAGAGTAATATATCAGTTTAGGACACAGGGATGTTCACATTAAGGACATTAAAAGTTTGTACAAGTTATCCTCCAAATTTTTATCCTCCATCTATATTGTAAGTGTTCGAGTAAACCAAAAACCAAAATCAAAAGTCCAAACCGTCCTATGTCAACAGAAAAAGCAGGCTATTTAGTAAACTCCGTCAAAACCATGGATATCATATCGTATCGTTTCCTAGCCCGTGGCCTAATCCTTACTCAATGTCAATCTTGTGAATCTCAGTCCACTCCTTCTCAGCCTTGGGCACAGTGATGATCAAGACACCATCCTCCATCCGGGCCGTGATGCCCAGACCATCAACCTCGTCGCGCTCATCCGCTCCCACGGGGGGCAGCGTCACGGTGCGCTCGAACATGCCGACCTTGCGCTCAGCAGAGGCGAGGGTGTTGAGGAAGGCCTCGTCACCAGGACGGTGGACAACGCCGGCGATCTTGAGAAGGCTGCGGTCGGCATCCCAGTTGACGCCGATATCCTCCTTCTTGGCGCCGGGGAGGGCTACGTGGATGACGTACGACTTGTCGGTGTTGAAGACGTCGATGGGTGGGTTGAAGGAGGAGTCTGATGATTCAGTGGTGCTCTGGTCTTGGCTCTGGTTCTGGTTCTCCTGGAACTGCTCGCGCATATTGCGGAAGAAGGGATGGCTGGCCCAGCCGCGGAAGAGAGCAGGGAGGTCAAAGGGGGCGCCGTAGGGAGGAGGGTGAGGGCCGTGGCGAGGACCATGAGGGAAGCCTCCGCGACCTCGGCCGCATCGAGGACCACCACGACCACGGCCACGGCCTCGTCCAGCCCATCCAGGGCGGGCTCCGTACTGGTTCTCCTCGGGAGCAACCTCGTCGGGGTCAGGGACATTCAAAGTGTCCTCGGACTCGCGGCTCTCACTGCTGGCGGCTCGCTGATGATCCTCATTTGCCTGCTGGCGCTGCTCATTACGAGTTTGAGAGTCGGGAACTCCTTCGCCAGAGAACCAAGGACCCCAGACGAAGCCATCGGCCTCGGGGGGTGGAGGAGGTCCTCGGGGGCCACGTCCTCGAGGGCCATGGTGATGGGCATGAGGAGGGTAAGAGCCAGGACTGCCGGCGCCAGGTGATGCAAAGGGAAATCCAGACATGAAAGAGGGAAATGGAGAATCGGTTTGGTGGTCAACGCCACGACCGGTCGCCTGGGCATGGGCTTGGGCTTGGTTGGGATCAAAGTGCTGAACAAAGTCCCAGAAGTTCATGTTGTTGTATGGGTTTGGGTTATGGTGTGGACTCATTTTGGCGTGTTCTTTTCAAGTTGTTGATGCTGAAGGAAATCGAGAGTAGTAGAATGTAGTAGTTTGCGAAGAAGGGTGGAGTTGAGTGGTGGTGAATATCGTGCCAAAGAGACAGACACAACATGCCATTTATATAAAAAATTCTCCATTTAGAACGGGCTTCCATATGGGGCATCTCGTCCGCTAGAGAGGCGAGATCTAGACACATGCGTCGTAACCCGCATCGTAACCTTGACTAGGCAAAACAGGCACGTAGACCACCAAAGCCGTAGGGCTGGCGTAATAACGCGATCGAGAACTGATCAGCGGAGAAGAATCAATTCGGGACGTTATTGTTTGCCGCGCGGCCACTCGCACACTCACCAACTCATCAATTCGCCCCCCCAAAGGACAGAGTCTGGGGTTGATGAGAGGCATGATCGGCCCCGAGACCAATTAAAGACCGGGGGGCAAATCATTGGACCACACTCTAAATCGATTGTCTCGCACTCTTGCAATGTGCGACGGGCGGCCATTGGAAGTGAAAAGCAAACCAGGGAATCCGTTAGAAGACGCACTAATTTACGTAGTCATAAGCAGTTCAACTGCTGAGTCATTCAACAATGGCTCGCATGTATCGCCACATCAGATTAGATCGATCGGTCTACCAACAGCCGCGTGGCTTCAGAGCATCCATCTACTGGGCTTTCTTATTGTATTGTTAGAATGGAATTAGCTTGAAAACAAGTGACTCTTATCTATTCCTCACCTCCTTTCGTCCACTTACACGGATGGTCTACGTCACCCGCGTCGCCAATTATTCTGCACACGCGGCCAAGAACACACGAGTATCAATTTTCCAGTCACAGCAAAATCCGAATTCTCTTGTCTGGCTCATCTATATCCATGCATGAGCCATTTCTTAGTCTACATTACCCATCAAGCAACCACTTTAAACCTTCAACAACATCCCGCTCACGCTTCTGCGATACCCCAAGCTCTGGAAACACAGCCCAAAATGCATGAGGCAAACCCGGATAGATGTCAAGCTTTGTAGGTACTCCTTCGTCCTTGTAGACCTGCTCAAGCACAATACTGCAGTCTCTTACTGGGTCCATCCCGCAAGCCTGGAAGTAAGTCTTGGGCAGGCCTGCGTGACTGGGAAAAGCTACGGGGAATGCCAGAGGACTCTTTGGGTCGGGCTTATACTTGGCTATTGTCCATGTTAACACGACGCTGTGAATGGTACAGTGGCAGAACATACAGTGAACGAATTTCATCGACTCTGCGCTGAACACAGGGGCCTTGGCACACTGTTCCATGCTGATGAAGTGGTCCTTGTACTTTCCAGGGACCGTCTGATCGTTGACGCCCGAGGTGATTGGCGCGAAGACACCTGTCAGAGGAGGACTCATCTTGGCGTCGTGGTATAAGTGGGACACAACGAGAGAGATATCTGCGCCCGAGCTAGTACCGCCCATGATGAGTCCCTTGGATGGGTTGATCCCGAACTTGTCCACATTTTGAGATGCCTGTCCTGTTTCAGTCCTGTCACTTTTATCTTGCACATCAAAGCATACTCACCCAAACAGTAGCGTCAAAGGCATCGTTGATGGCCTGAGGGAAGACGTGTTCAGGCGCATGGCGGTAATCAATGTTGAGAGCAACGCCCCCAAGCTTTGTAAACTCAGCACATAGCCCTGCCTCCGTATTAAGATCACCCACGACAAAGCCACCGCCGTGAAAGATAATCAGACCAGGGCGCCCGTCAGAGGACCCATCGCCCTTTGGCGTGTATGATTGGGCCTCGACTTCAAAGCCATCTCGGAGAGGAATCTTGAAGTCTTTCACCTGGTACGAGAGAGTCTCGGGGTCAGGCTTAGTCCGATACTGCTGGACCTGGGCCATCATTTCCCGGAAGGAATCGAGATCGGTATTCATATCCCAACCTCTGAGCATTGGGTTATGAGCCCTGATGATCTAAATGCTGTCAACCGTTTGCTCTGTCTCGAGGTATGACTAAGAACTTACAGGTTCGAACTCGGGGTGGGCCTCCTTAAGGGCACGGATTTCCTCAACAGTGAGCATTGTGAAGTTATTGACTCTGAAACGGTGACTGAGAGCAGAAGCTTAGTTTGGATTGATGTCTGGTGCATCTACTCTGACCGGGCGAGGTCCTGGCTTTATAGCTGAGAGTCCAAGGAATAGTTGTTGAGACAAGGGCAAGCGGGTTCCCAATATAGCAAGTCAAAGTACAGCCAACATAGCTTCAACCGCCAACAATAGAAACAGACCATGGGCATGAAGCCTGGACTAAAGCGGCATTTCTGGAGGTGAGTTCAGCCAATGATTGGTTGAGACCGCCTCTGCAACTTTCACACCGCAAGAAACATCACCAAAGCGGGTGAGAATCTGGCCTCTTCGCCGGCATAAATCCGTAAGGGCCGTTGAACGGGTGGATCCGCGGTGCCAATTCCCGGAGGCCACCGGCTCCACGAGGTTTACAGGGACCACATTCCCAGGTGGGCAGTGAAGTATTGAGGGCCAGGTCAGACTCACTGTGTTAATACCGCAAGTTCTGATCGAGTAGGAACTTAAAGCAGGGTCTCTCGAGGCATATTGTGAGAGTGTCACAGAAATAAAACAGATAACAAGAAGAAATGACGTCAGAAACAAAGCGCGAAGTGCTCGCGACCCCACGTGAGAGCTACACACTGATTGGTCAGCCACTTCAGCACAGCTTAGAAATCCGCTCTTCAGGCGCATCCCGCCATTGGAAAAAAGAATGGCCTGCTGAATGATGTACTTGTGCCGGTAACTTTAACGTCAACTTAAATCACTTGTCCAGACTGAACTTGTCAATTCACAACCCACGAACTATACACAGACACAATGGACGCTGCTCAAACAACAATCTGTATGTTGCTGTTCCTCCGACATTCATACTCATCAGTCCATACTAACCTGGCCCTGTAGCCTCACCCGTGAGCGCCGCCGCAAACGTTGCGTCTACCTCTACGACGGCCGCCAACAAGCCCAAGGTGAGCTTCACCCGACCACGACTTCCAATTGCGAAGCTAATAGCCGATGAAGCCCTGCTGCGTGTGCAAAGATGAAAAGGCCAAGCGCGACGAATGCATGCTCTTCTCCAACGCAAAGGACCCTGTTGCCGACTGCAAATCTCTAGTCGACCAGTACCGATCATGCATGACGGGCTTTGGATTCCAGGTGTAAAAGAACAATGATAGCAGACGACGGAATGATATCGGTCATAGAACAAGGGCCGTGTACAATATGATACGATCAATGTAGAATAGCGAAAAATCCACACATGTTCCTCTCTCGAGTAATAGATGCTGTCAGCAGTGGTGTGATGTGTCGGCTATGCGCCGAGAGTCGCGCACGCTCCGGAATATGTCTTACTTTATGAATGCCATAGTTTCAGGACGGAATATTAATATATAGGTGCTTAATGCCTTCTAGAACCGTAATCTTCACATATATGCTCTGTGCTCTTGCAGTGGTCCGATGTCGCTGGCCCGAATCCGCAGTCCACCAAGCGCCCAGAGATCAACAACTGCACATCTTTCAATCATCTGGTCTTTTTAATATCCTCTTCCCTGCCTCGAAAACCAATCTTCATCATCCCCTCAACCTCTCGAGTTGTAGAGGTGACTTGGGAGACAAGCATTTCCATCTGCTCCTCAATCTGCTTCCTGCGCTCAACGGCCTCGATGATCCTGATAACAGAACTAGCAACAGTTTCCCCCCTATGAACAGTAAGCCTCAACTCAAATCTTTCAATTGAAAAGTACTGAAGAAAACGCACTCTGCAGTACGTCTATCTTGCTGGTAAGCAACGACACGAGCACGCAATTTGCTCATGGCAGCGGCGGATTCCTTCACAATAGCAGTCATGCGTTCGTCTCGTCTTTTTCTGAGCTAGATTTGGAGGCATCGATGAGAATTTGTTCAATCGACTTGCATGTATTCTTACCTGTAAAAGGCGCTGCTGAGCTTTCACGGCTTCAACGTGAGGATCCTCCTCCCCTTCCTCATTGCTTGAGTAATTGGGCTCATCGCCGGCAGCCATAATCGAAAAGTCGCAACTAATCCAGATACTCAATCGATAGAGTAGAGCTGCGAATCCGGGTTGGTTTCGAGAGAGAGAGAGTTATTCGAGTGCTGTGTTATTGGTAAGCTGCGTGCGGCTGCGGAACACTGCACTGGAAGACAAGACAAAAGGAAGGGGCGACCCCTTTTGCACCACACTCGTCAAATGGGAAAGGAAGTAGTCGACTACAACACAAACATCAGACGTTAAAGTAAAGCAGCCATCATCACATGTCAATTATTCACCATTTGCTCTATAATAATGCAATACTTTTTTTAGCAGATTCATAACCCATTGGTATTTTCATACAGCCCGAGGCAGATCCTGCTGGGGATATCTCACTCTATCGGGTCAAAGCAATGTCGTCTATCCTCAGAATCATCTTGACCGTCTCGGCCGCCAGCTCGATCGCGCTTGTGCTTACGAGCAGAGGCTGCAACACGTTCTCCTTGGAAATGTTGGTGTTGACACCTCCCGACTTGATACTGACTCCCGCGTTCTTCTCACCCATCTCGTGTCGGTGTCGAAGCTCCGTCACCACCTTGATACTGTTCAATCCGGCGTTCTCAGCCAGCGTGGTGGGAATAACTTCGAGGGCGTCGGCAAAGGCCTTCCAGCAGATGGCCTCTGTACCTGTCAAGCTGCGTGCTTGCTTGGAGAGCTGTGCGGCGATCTCGATCTCAGGGGCACCACCACCAGCGATAAGGGCCTTCTTCTTAACCAGACATCGCACCACGCAAAGAGCGTCGTGAAGACTTCGCTCGGCCTCCTCCAGAATCAGAGAGTTGGCACCACGCACGACCACAGAGACAGTCTTGCCAGTTGACTTGGTACCAGTGACCTTGATCATTCGCGATCCCGAAGACTGAACCTCCTCAACCAAATCCGCGTAACCGAGCTTATCCTCGGTGAAAGAATCGACATCGGCGATGGGTTTGCAGCCAGTAGACTTGCAGATGAACTCAACCTCGTCACGCTCAATATCCTTAACAGCAAGGATGCCAAGCTTGGCCAGGAAGTGTAGTGATAGGTCGTTGACGGCATCTCGTAGAATAGACTTCTGAATAAGAAGGACGTTGCACTTGGCCTTCTTGATTTTCTTGGCCATGTTCAGTAGGTATAATCGCTCCTCCTTAACGATCTTGTCCATTTGACGGTAGTCGTTGACCTGGATAGTGTTCTCCATCTAAAGTGTGTAAGCAAAAGTCATTTCTTGGAGGACGTAGCAACACGTACATCAGGCTTGGGGGGGCTCAGCTGGAACTGGATCAAACCAATTCGAGCCTTCTCCATACGGGCCGGGCCACCAGCGTTCTTGAGAACGGGCTGAGTGAGAACAAGGCCATCGATAAGTTCACTGTCCTCGATCGTTCCACCAACTCGCTTAACAATTCGGATGTTCTTAAGATCAACGTTGTCGGCAGTCTTCAGGTCGATGGTCTTTGTGACAGAGTTCACCGCCATGGGACCAAGCAGGTTCGAGTATTGCGATACAATCTTGGACGACAACGAGGTGTTGGCAGCTTGGAGTAGTGAGGAGGTATCGCTAAGGCTGATCGGGAGAGACATATCGTGAAGAACCTCGACAGCGGCGGCAGCAGCTCGTTGGAAAGCTTCGGAAATGGCAGAGGGGTGGATGCCCTTGGAGAGAAGGCGGTCGGCAGCGCCAAGCAGACTTCCACAGATAACGACAACTGATGTTGTGCCATCACCAGCCTCGACATCCTGAGCACCAGAGAGGTTGACAAGCATCTTTGCAGTAGGGTGCATGACCGCCATGCTCTTCAGCATAGTGTTTCCATCGTTCGTGATAATGGTCTCGCCCCTTCCACCTCGAATCATCTTGTCCATTCCTCGAGGGCCGAGAGAGGTTCTGATGGCATCGGCGACGGCTATTCGACCGTTAGTTCAAGTAAAGCTTGGTGGCAGATCGAAGACGCCATACCTCGAGCGGCGACGATGTTGGAGGAGCGCACCGCCATAGGCTTCTCCTTATCCTATCCATATAGTCAGCGGGGTGAAGCTCAAAAGCTCGACAGGAGCTCTTCATACTCGGAAAGTAGCATTGCTATGGCCACCCGATGCAGGGGCTAGAGCTGCGGCCGGGGCAGACATTTTTTGAGAATAATTTGGCGGTACCTAAATCCTCAAAGTAAAGAAGTGATGTTGATGGCGGGGCTTTGAAGGAACACGACGGGACTTTCTTGAGATGTCCCACCTCCCCTTGGCTGCCCTACTCCGCCATAGAATTGGCAACCTGGAAATTTTGGATCGGGGGTACAGATCATCCAGCTCCGAGGGGTCACTCAAGCTAACCTTGAACAGCTTAGTGCTCAGCCAGCAGCCAGCAGCCAGCAGCCATTACCTATTGAGTGGGTCCGTGCTCGAAGCTCGCTCAAGGCAACTCACAGATTACGGAAGGCCTTCGGTGACACCTCCAACCCCAAACAATCACGACCGCAGCAACGATAATTCAACTCTCTGTTTCCAACATAGACACCTCACCAACACCCACATCTCCACGGAACAGCTGCTATCACACTGCGCACTTTTATCAGACGATTGGGAACCTGCGGAATTCATAATGGTCAGTCGCCAGACATGGATGGAAGCTTGTTCGTGTACTGTACTGACAGCCTACTCCAGCCTTCCGCAACCGGCTCAAACTGGGAAAAGTACCAGAAGACCTTTGCCGACGATGAGGTAGAAGAGAAGAAGATCACACCTCTAACAGACGAGTACGAACACTATCTATACGACAAGCATGCGACTGGTTAGCTAATCCACGGCCAGGGATATCCAAGTTCTTAAGACTTACGGTGCCGCGCCCTACGGAACATCCATCAAGAAGCTCGAGAAGCAGATCAAGGAGAAGCAACAAAGTGTCGACGAGAAGATCGGAGTCAAGGTAGGAACTTTGACCCATCGAGTGAAGACACAATTCTTAACTTCAGTAGGAATCCGACACAGGACTCGCGCCACCCCATCTATGGGATGTCGCCGCCGACCGTCAACGAATGTCTGAAGAACAGCCTTTTCAGGTGGCACGCTGTACAAAAATCATCGCCGACGAGAAGGGTGACGAGTCCAAGAGCAAATATGTGATTAACGTCAAACAAATTGCTAAGTTTGTTGTCCAACTCGGAGAGCGGGTCAGTCCTACCGATATCGAGGAGGGCATGCGAGTCGGTGTCGACAGGAACAAGTACCAGATCATGCTTCCTCTGCCACCCAAGATCGATGCGAGCGTTACGATGATGACCGTGGAGGAAAAGCCCGACGTCACATATGGTGATGTTGGTGGTTGCAAAGAGCAGGTCGAGAAGCTGCGAGAAGTCGTTGAGATGCCTCTGTTATCCCCCGAGCGTTTTGTGAACCTCGGCATCGATCCTCCCAAGGGAGCGCTGCTCTATGGTCCCCCTGGAACCGGAAAGACCCTCTGCGCCCGAGCTGTCGCCAACCGAACAGACGCGACGTTTATCCGAGTCATTGGTAGCGAGTTGGTGCAGAAGTACGTCGGTGAAGGTGCCAGAATGGTCAGGGAGTTGTTCGAAATGGCACGAACCAAGAAGGCTTGTATTATCTTCTTCGATGAAATCGACGCTATTGGCGGTGCTCGATTTGATGACGGTGCTGGTGGAGACAACGAAGTCCAGCGAACTATGCTGGAGCTTATCACACAGCTCGATGGTTTCGACGCCCGAGGAAATATCAAGGTTATGTTCGCCACCAACAGACCTTCAACATTGGATCCTGCCCTCATGCGACCTGGACGTATCGATCGAAAGATTGAGTTCTCACTGCCTGATCTCGAAGGCCGTGCCAACATTCTCCGTATCCACGCCAAGTCCATGTCCGTCGAACGGGATATTCGCTGGGAGCTCATCTCTCGTCTCTGCCCCAACGCAACGGGTGCTGAGCTGCGCAGTGTGTGCACTGAGGCCGGTATGTACGCCATCCGCGCAAGGAGAAAGGTTGCCTCAGAGAAGGACTTCCTCAGTGCGGTAGACAAGGTTATCAAGGGTAACCTCAAGTTCAACTCGACGGCGACGTACATGCAGTACAACTAGACATACAGACCATAGCGCAGGGTGTAATTAATGCGGTGTACGAGTAAAGGGCAATTGGATGGCGGACTTATAGACGTCACTACGAACAAAATTGCTTAGACATATCTGTGCTCGAGTGTGAATTCTCTAACAACGCCCTATGTCATGAGGTTCTCGTGTCATGTTGATATCTATAGAATCTACCTAATATGTGATTATTGCTTGCAATTCAAAAGCGTCAAAACAAGGCCATCAAGGTCCTTAAACCGAAACACCGTTCCCCGCCAAATGCTTATCAGCGCAATAATGTCGTCCCAATGTCTATCCTTTCCCGTTATCCAAAACTGTAATCCCTTGGCTCAAAGCCATTCTGCGTGGCGAGGCAGATATGTATATATCCCCATGGGTGCTCAAAAAGCCCATCATTATTCGTTATCGAACGCCCATCCATGTCGTACATACCCCGAATCATGAGCCTTCCATCCTTGAGAAGCAACCCAAGCATGTTACATCTCCTTCTGCGCCTCGCTCGATGCAGCAGCGACTACACACCACGGCCCGGTGCCCAACGGCATCCCACCCTTTCTTCGTTTGTTGTCCTCCGCTTGTAGAATTGTTATGTTGTTGTCCGTCGTCAACATCGTCCATATGAAAAGACCTTGAGAGCACTTCTTGTTCTGAAACCCCAGACCCTCCATCCAAGTTCCACCCGTGGCATTCTCGGATACACACGTAGCAAGTTCTCTCGCTACAGCCTTGGCAATCGGCAAAGGAATCGAGGTCAGACTTCTTGGTTGGTCTGCGGTGGCAGATGTGGCATGAAGCAAGAAGGGCGCTTGTGACTCGAGGTTTGACAAAGGCGGGCTGAACCTGCAACGCCTTAAGCTGCGGTGAGTGCCGTCGTCGATGGGAGGTACTGAAGGGGTAATCAGAGGTGTCGTGATCGTCCGTAACGTGAATGTCGTCGTCGGTCATGCGAGCTCGCTTGGTGGAAAGGACCTTTCGCGGTGCGAGTTCTGGTCGCTGGTTGAGGATATAAAAGTCCTTGGTCTCTTCTGAGGGATATAATGGGTACGTAGATCGCTCATCGTCGTCGCCCCATCTTCGCTTGCGTCCTGGGTGAACGTCTTCTCCGACGAATGGCATTATGGTGTGCTTTTCGCCAGCGCTGCTTATGGGTCTCGCACGGCGCCGAAGGTCGGCTGAGGGAGCAAAGGTGCTTATACAAAGTCCAGAAATAATAGCAATTAATAGCAATTAATTTCGATGGCACTATAGCAACAGGAGAGTGTAGAAGATGAGGAGATATGAGAGGGGTGGAGAGGAGGTTGAGGGTTGAGGGTTGAGGGTTGAGGGTTGAGAGTTGAACAAGATTGGAAGTGAGCGGTTGAGAGGAGCGATAGTGACTGGTCAACTAAGGAAGGCACCTGCTGCTACAACCTTGAGAAAAGTGGTTCCTGGCGCGGGACATGGATGTTGATGTTATGACGCTAGTAGTGTATGGGCCAATGACAGGAGAGACTGCCCGAGCCAGCCTGAAGCGATAACTGGCACAGTATCAAGTCGTGAACCTTCCCCCGTTCGATTTCAGTGTCACACATCTTCTTAGGAGATTTGGGATACCTTAGACCCATGTTACACTCAAACCTTGAAAGAAACTTGCGAAATTTAAGTGAAAGATAGTGTTCGGTGAGGCACACTCCCAACCTGCCTATGAATCCATATGTACCTATCTAAGTATACCTACTAAGCCGAGGCAGTGCCACATCTAGTCACCATTTGTACACATACATCATTCTGTGTATGGTTTAATTATCTAGTTGCTCGAGTACATTCACATTCAGGAAAATATGGGTATTGTTCGCTGTTAAAGCTGGAGAATAGACAAACTACAGCTGGACCCTTTAACGGGACCATGTAATATACATAAATCAAGCTGATCATATAGCAACTATCAGTTTTTCAAGCCGTATTTACAGCAACCGCCAACACCATGGTTCAGAAAGCTTCACATATCATCACTAATCGCCCTCACATGGCTCCAGTCCTAGTACTGTCGAATAAGGTATTGAAAACGATTCATCTGATTTACACTCTAACATCCACCTCCAACTTCTCTGCTTCCACGACCAGACTTCTTTTCTACCCGCCACCGCCGACAAAAGGAGCTGCTCTAGGGGGCGACTAGTATACAAATGAGACTTTGAGATCTTGCCCGTTTAGCGACGGGTCTTGACCTCCTTAGGAGGATCGTAGGCGATCTTTCGGGACTTGAGCCAGGCCCACTTGTATCGCTTAACCCAGACACTGACAGCCCACAGAGAGGCGGAGACAACCAGAACCTTCATACCCATTCGCTTTCGGTCGTCCATCTCAGGCTCGGCAGCCCAGTTGAGGAACTCGACGACATCCTTGGCCATCTGAGAGGTGGTGGCGGGGGTTCCATCCTCGTACTCGACGAGACCCTCGTAGAGAACACGGGCCATGGCGATGCCGGTACCAGGGAAGTAAGGGTTGAAGTTCATGCCGGGAGCGACCTGGACACCAGCGGGGGGCTCCTCGGGATAACCGGTGAGCAAGCTGAAGATGTAGTCACAGCCACCGTGACGGGCCTTGATGATGAGAGACAGATCTGGGGGCAGGGCACCGTTGTTGGCAAATCGGGCAGCCTCCTCATTCTTGTAAGGAGGAAGCATGTAGTCGGCCAGCTTTCCGGGACGCATCTGGATCTCGCCCTGCTCATCGGGCTCACCGGGGTACTCGTTCTCCTCGGCAAGGGCCTTGGCCTCGTCAACAGTCAAGACGGAACCGACCAGAGTTCGGTAGGGGACTCGGCTAAGGGAGTGGCAGGACTGGCAGACCTCCTGGTAAACCTGGAAACCACGGCGGAGACTATAGGGGAGTCAGTAATTCGATATGGCGTATTCAGCGGGGTGGGTGGCATCTTACGCCTGGTGATCGAAGGTCTTGAACCACTTGTTGTGTTCCCAAGGGTACTTGGTGGGGTGAAGACTGTATTGGCGCTGTTAGCAATCGGTGATGCAATAACCATGCGGATCATAGATGGACAGCATTTATGCCTCATCATCCAAATTGGAACGACGCAGAAACACGATAATCGAGAACCAAGGGCAGAACGTACCCCTCCTCAGCGGGAGTCATGGCAAAGGCCACAGGTCCATAGAGATGGTAGTACCAGGCCATGGAGCCGAGGGCGAGGGTAGTAGAGGCGGCGGCGGCCACGTTCAATCGGGTGGCAGTGGCATCGCCAGCGGCGCTGGAGGTCGAGGAGGCGGCACGCTGCGAAGAAAAGACGGTCAGCAATGGTGTACAGTTAATTGAGGCGCACTTCGATGCGATTGGCGTGGTTGGGGCGTGTCGAGGCTCGTGGTGATAGTCTCTCGGCAGACGGGAAGCTCGCTGGCAGAGGTGGTAGGACATGGTGCCATACCTTGGAGACAGCAGAAGGACCGTTCCGGAGGCCATTGAAGGTGCGCGTCGAGCGCAAACACGACCTGGCAAGCATTATGGGCGAGCTATACCGTCGCTGCTGCGATCGAATGTGAGGCGGCGATATGGGGAGGTCGTTCTCGGAGTCGGAAGACAAAAGGGCTCAAGCAGAGATCATTAGCAGCATCAGACAAAATCCTATCGAGCGTTCCAATAAGCCGACGCTGATTGGATGCGGGCCGCATCCATATCACGTGTTCGACCACCTTCGCCTTGCTCGGCTCAACGGGCAGGTGACCTCCGCTGTGAGCCTTCCAAATTTTTCCGACTTCCGGGTTAAAGTCGGGTTCGATTTACATGGCCCAGTAACCCCAGCTGCCCAAGAGGCCCCTAGCAAGCCCACCTAGCTCGGCTGCCTGTGGCAATGGGAAATTGCAGCAAAAATAAATCAGTAGCCAATCCAAGCCTAAATAAGTTATTCATTTACTGCCTAATCCTGCCTGCGACCCCACCCCCACCATGACCGACTTCACACCAAACCTGGACATTCTTTTGTCCTTTAATACCTGGACTACTCCTTTTTCTTTACACTTGGTGATCGCTACATCTTAATATCTTTGCTCTTTAATTCATAGCGACTTTCACTCCGCTCGCTTCCTTATAGAATGGCTTCTTCCAATAAGATCTTCTCCCTCGAGGGAAAGGGCCTCAAGCTCGATACTGCTGAGGATATCGAGCCCCATGTTGCCCCTCTCCGATCTCAGGACGTCGAAGAAGTTCGCATTTTGGGTAATACTCTGGGCGTTGGCGCCTGCAAACTTCTCGGTGAGATCCTTGCGACTAAGAAGAACCTCCGAGTACGTATAAATTCCCCTATATCTCTGCTTCGACCCTCTCTGACACATCTCTTACCAGGTCGCGAACTTTGCCGATATCTTCACCGGTCGACTCCTCAGCGAGATTCCCGACGCTATCTCCTCTCTTCTCACCTCCGTCCTCAACCTTCCTAAGCTCAACACTATCAATCTGAACGACAATGCCTTTGGCCTGAACGTTCAAGCGCCTCTTGTGGCCTTCCTCGCCGCTCACGTACCTCTCCAGCACCTCTACCTCAACAACAATGGTATGGGTCCTCATGCCGGTATCCTGATCGCCGATGCGCTTTCGGAGCTCCACGCCAAGAAGGAGGCTGCGCGAAAGGAAGGAAAGGAGGTTCCCGATCTCGAAACTGTCATCTGCGGCCGAAACCGATTGGAGAATGGAAGCATGACGGCATGGGCAAAGGCTTACAGCCTACACAACAAGATCAAGGTGGTCAAGATGGTCCAAAACGGTATTCGACAGGAGGGCATTTCGCACCTTCTGACTGAGGGTCTTAGCCACGCCTCCGAGCTCAAGGTCCTCGACTTGCAAGACAACACTTTCACCCTCACCGGCGCCAAGGCTTTGTCGAAGGTTGTTTCCAACTGGACTTCCCTCCAGGAGCTCGGTGTTGGTGACTCACTACTTGGCGCTAAGGGTGGTGTTCTCGTGGCCAACGCCTTGGCCAAGGGTAAGAATGCGAAGCTCGAGACACTGCGACTACAGTACAACGAAATCACTGCCAACGGTATCAAGGCCTTTGCTACTGCCGCCAAGGACGGAATGTCTGGTCTGAAGCGAATTGAGATCAACGGTAACATTCTCACCGAGGACGACGAGGCAATCCTCGCTCTGCAAGAGCTCCTCGAAGAGCGCAAAGAGAAGTTCGCTGGCGATATCGTCAACGAGGATGAATGGGGTGTTGACGAGCTGGAAGATCTTGAAGAGCCCGACAGCGACGCTGAGGAAGAGGAGGAAGAGGAGGATGTCAAGCCCGAGGAGCGTGCCGAGAAGTTGATCAAGGAGGCTGAGGAGGCCCAGGAGGAGCCTGTCATCCCCGTGAAGGACAAGGAGGTGGACGAGCTGGCAAAGAAGCTCGAGAAGACCGAGATTTAGAAATGTATCTAGAGAAACTGCGCGATGATGACCATTCGTTTCACAAGGCTTAAATGGAATTTGATACCCCTTTTTCAATGACTTGTGCGAATAGTAGACACAAAGAAGTAGACTGTACGACCACAAGGAAGATTTTCTAGTTACACGAGACACAGGTTGCAATGATTCAGGGTGTTTGTTTTATTGACTTCTCATATCAACTGGAATTATATAGGTCGAACATCACATTTGTCAAGAACATGCCATGCCGTAAGTAGTGGCCCTCAGGAGCAGATGTTACCGGGGACGACGTACCTCTGGCGAACCAAGTTGCTGCCATCGTACTCTCTCTTTCTCTCTAGTTAGGACGCAGAGTGTTAGCACATACTGCAATGAATCAACGAGGGTGATAAAGGAACGGGGAGTAAAGTAGTTTGCAAAAATGAGAGCTCCGCCAGCGCCATCCCATCCATTTCCTTTAAAAGCCATTGTCTCGTTTCGTTATAATCTCATCCATCCTAATTTCCGTACAAATAAGCAATAATATCCATACAATAACTGGTATTCCATGCCTTCAGCGATGGTTCCTTTCCCGTACGCTCATTGGCGGATGTAATTTATCCGTCGTACAAAAGATCGTATCTCCTCTCCCGAGCTTCTATGTTGATTGACCATTAACTCCTTGGCCACGCTATTCTGGTGCTCGGTCTGAAGGATGGTGATTATTTACATAACATCCATCGTGTCCGCCTCAGAGGCTCGAAACCCCTGATAAGCACCGTACTGGGTTGCCATCTCCAGTAGCTGTTGCTCGCGGGCATAGTCGGGGCCTATATAGACGGGGTCTGTGGCATGCGAGTAGAGACCATATGTACTCCTAGGCTGGCTGTCCCGAGCCTCTCGTTCACGCTCTCTTCGCATAAGCTCTTCGTAGCCAGAGGCCATGTAGGGCTCCATCTCGGGTTCTGTAGTGCGAACCCACCTACCATCGTCTGCTTGAACTTGAGTACCGTCCAGGCTCATGACTTGCTGCTGCTGGTTCAGTCGGTCGTAACGCAAGCGGGCAAGTTGCTCCTCGTGTTCCACGGTGGTGCTACTCCAGGCGAGAGCTGGGATATCGCCACCATTTCCAGGAGGGCAAATGTTCCAAAGCTCGACAAGTCTCTCCTGCTGAGCAGGTTCCGCAACTTTAAACAATTGAAGTTGCGAAGGCGTAAGTGTAGCTGGGTTGATGCCATGATACTGCAGAATGGTTTCGACACTAGGCGCCTGGGTTTGAGGCGGCTCCGAAGAACGGCGAGGAATTTCCTGGTGTTGAGCTGCTTGAGCGATATGGGCGGAGTGGGTATAGTGAACTGAAGTATAAATGACGGGCTCAGCGTGATCTGCCTTGGGTTCCTGTTGAGGAACAGGAGCAGGCTCGGGAATCGGGTTGAAGCTGAGATTACGGGCCAGGAGAGCAGCGAGCTCGTCTGACTGCATGTTGGAGTGAACAAAGGCCATGATTATTTGCTTAGTATCTGGGATATTGTCAGCAAGTAGTACATGATGCTGAATCGGAATGAAGATGCTGAATACCAAGTGTGGTTTAGTTGAGAAGGAGTGTCTGGTAAGAAGAGACACAAGGATATATTGTTGTATATTCTGATATCAGAATAAACAGAGGCGATAGAGCTGGAATTCAGAGACCTTTCGGAGGTTGTTTGCCTAAACCAGTTGGATATGTTTGGTAGAAAGCTTGATAGAAATGGCAAGTAGTGAAGAAGGGAGCGATATAGGGAGGTGATTCGGGATCATGCGCAGCGCAGGTGAAGAAGGGAACTCGAGGTTCTTGTTCCTTTTTTTTATATTTGAAAGCTAAGCTAAGCTTTTGACAGTTTGTCAAGGAGAAGTAGAGGAGTTAATAGCGGAGAGAGGAGATATATAAAAGGAGGAGTCGAGAGAAAAAGAAAGAGCTTTGTCTCTCTGCTCCTGCTCTTGGCTCAAAGGACCCTTGATTAGGCCTTGACTTGGAGGGGCTTGTCTAAGGGCGGTGGATCGTTGGGTCGAGTTGCAGGGAGCGCACGGGGTAAAGGTGTAGTGGTAAGTGGGGAGATAAGAGCGCCTGAGACGATCTTTGTACAAGGCGCTTTATGCGGAAATGCAGGGAAATACAAGGGATATCAAGAACGAGGAGGCTTTTTCTTTGTGGTTGATTTGAACAATAACCAGAGCGAGTGTCGTTGATTTGAAAAGATCAAGAGTATCTCGGAGAGTGAATCGCGGGGGATCAAGATATTATGATATTCTATCAAGGGGATGGCAATGGAGGGGCAATGAAACATGGGACGGCTCTCTCAGGCACCATTTCAGGTCATGACGCAGTGAAGGCACAACTGACAGAGGCACATGATGTGATGGTTCCTATGACAGCATCCACTTCTACTTACACAGCTCAACAAGTAGCATGTGTTTTTAACATCCATCTTCACCTCTGAAGCATTTAACATCGTGTAGTTTCTACAATATTCAGGCACCGTGAACTAATTCACTGGCCTTACCCACGTCTTCTCGCAAGGATCCGCAGTCATACAACTCCAATAGCTTCTACCCTGGTCTCATTGACCTTGTGTGACCCAATGAGCCTGTGCCACACGGTCAACCGTCACACACTAATTGCTCTGCTTTGCTTTAGATCAGCGCCGACAAGGGCTCTCTGATGCATCTGCATTCCATTTCCGAATCAACGGCTTTGACGTGGTTCCCTCTGTCCGACCAGGCTCTCCTGTCGTTTCAAGACCGTGCATTCTGTGTCCATAATTCAAATCCAAGCAGAAGCAGCATCCAATGTGTCGACACTTGAGCAACCTGCTGGCCTGTGGTCTCTCTTCTCTAGGCTAGCTCGCATAGGGCCTCAACAAAACCTCAGACTCACCGCTAGCCGTCGAAACGGCCATACATGACATTTATAGTGGCATTTTGTGGCTCCTCAAGGGTCGACGCTATGGACTCTTACCTGCCTAACGAGAGACATGCGAACTTGTCGGCGTGCTCTCTAGAGTTGGGTCTTGGTGTCGATTCTAAATCGGCCAAATGATCCATTCCATTACAAGTTGAATCTTGATCAAGGCCATTTCATATAATTAGACATATTGCAGTGCAGCTAGGTGGTCTTATTAGCCAAGAACCACGATATCAAATCATCTTATCTTACAAACATGCTTACACGGCTACGTCCGGTTCAATACCGAGACCTAGAGACTAAACTCTCCAAGGATGTGCAGTTCTAGATCTCCAATTCCTTAAACGTCTGCTGCAGGTGCAGGGGAAATCAATTCGCAGCCACAGCCGCCGGTCGCCCTTCTCGAGGCTGGATCTTCGTGTGGCGCATATATATGTGGCGCATGCTCGTGCTACCAGATGCTCCTGCCTCAGGCATCAATTCTCCAGCCTTGCAGTGTACCGCTGGGTCAACTGCAACACGCAGCTCCAGGCTGCCTAGGTGAAGGAAGCTCCAAGCCAACGCCATAGCAATCATCACGACAACACAGCTCTCCTCCTCCTCACCAATTACTGCCCCATCCGCTCTTCTATATCGACCTACACTTTACCAACTTGACTAGAGAATTCAGGCATCATGGTAAGCTAATCCCACACCGAATCAAGCATGCCTGTCGTCATCGAGGGATAGCTTCAAGTGCTGACCTAGCTTGTCTCTATTTATATAGACGTCGATAGGCACGGGTTACGATTTACTCAACTCCATCTTCTCTCCTGATGGACGCAACTTCCAGGTCGAATATGCAGTCAAGGCAGTAGAGAGTGGCGGCACCTCCATCGGTATCCGAGCCAAAGATGGCGTTGTTCTAGCTATTGAGAAGGTCGTCTCATCCAAGCTCCTAAAACCTGGCGCCAACAAGCGCATTGCTACTATCGATGCTCACGTCGGTGCTGTATGCCAAACCCTCTCTACAGCTACCATGCCCAATCTTTACTAATCCTACCAGGTGTCTTCCGGTATGGTTCCTGATGGACGTCACTTTGTTGACCGCGCCCGCGACGAGGCCCAGAGCTGGCGACAGAACTTCAAGACTCCCATTCCCACATCCGATCTGGCCAGTCGCATGGGCGGCTACCTCCAAGCTTACACCATGTACGGCTCAGTTCGACCATTCGGTATCACTGCCATCGTGGGCGGCTACGACACCCCCGAAGAGACTCCCGTCGATGGCGAGGTCGGCTCAGGACCCAAGGTTGGCGCTGGCGGCAAGGTCAATGGCAAGCACGGTGGCCCTTTCCTTTACATGATCGAGCCCAGCGGCATGTACTGGGGCTACTTCGGAGCGGCTACAGGCAAGGGCCGACAGGTCGCCAAGGCTGAGCTTGAGAAGCTCGACCTGCCTGCCGGCAACATCACCCTGGAGGACGCTGTGAAGCAGGCTGCGCGAATCATCTACATAGCGCAGAAGGATAACAAAGACAAGGATTTTGAGCTGGAGATGACCTGGATCAGCGGGCCTGACGGTCCCACCAAGGGACGGCATGTCGAGGTTCCAAAGGAGCTGCGTGAGGAGGCTGAGCGGTTAGCAAAGGCTGAGGATGAGGACGATGACGACGACGACGATGAGGATGCAAAGGATGACAAGATGGAGGATTAGAACGCTGATTGTGTCAAGAAGAAAAATCAAGGCACTTGTACTGTACTATCACGATGACGAGTTCATAGAATTTAATGGTTCATCTGCAGGCACCTAAACTACTCGTGGGATGTCTACTCTCGGTCTCTTGTGCCATCTATATGAGAAGGATGTCTATAAGGGTATCAGGATTGGGTTTGAGAGGCTGCGTTCTAGAGCCAGTTGATCCAGTCAATAAAGAAGGACTTCTGCAGCTTGGCCTCTCCGAGCCTCAAGTTCGCCGCAGTCTGGCTATATACGACACCCACGTCCTTGATCCTGCTCTTGTCCGCGGCACAGAGAGCCGACGCAACGATGAGACTGGCCGCACTGGCTGCCTTTGCATATGCATGCGCGTCGTCCTGGCCAGCAGCCTCGTGGATCTCCAGCAACAAACCCAGCAGATCGTCAGACTCAGGGGTCTGGGTATCCTGATGGTTGCTGCGTGCCTTTCTCCGTGCCTTTTGATAGTTGAGAATGATCTCGCATGCACGGGCGGCGAGGGCCTTTGTGGTAGTTGTGCGCATGAGGTTCAGAAGGGGGAGGAGCAAGGCGAAGGATAGAGTGTTAAGGGGCTCGTTGCGGACGTAGATGTCGATAAGGTCAAGAATACGGTGCTTGAAGTTGACGACGGACTGCTTGGCTTCCTTCTTCTGCTTCTTGGCGTCGTTGGTGCGGTCCTGGATGCGAGGCTTTATGGCCGCGGCGAGCTGCTCGTCAATGGCGAACATTTCAGAGTCGGACATGTCGCCCTCGGATTCTGACGACTCAGCGGCAGCGTCCTTGTCTAGGCGGTGGGTGTTGAGAAGCTTCTCCAGGGCATCATCCAATTCTTCGGGCTTATCGAATACGCCCTCCTTTCCATCCTCCTCTTCATCCTCATCATCCTCTCCACTTTCATCGTTTGCCTCGTTAATATCAACGAACTCAACATCAGAGTCGATCTCAATATCCGAGTTATCCTCGTCGTCAGCATCTGTTCCTTCTTCGTCCTCCTCATCCTCATCAACCTCCATCTCGTCTTCTCCAGTACTAAACAGCTCCTTCTGACCCTTGGTGCTCTCGCCGGATGAGAGTGGGCCAGTCAAGAGCTCCAGGCCTCCAGCCGAGATCTGCGGAGTGAAGGCATCGAACACTTGTTGAGAAACCTGGCGCATAAGAGACGATGGTCGAGCAACCATCGACAACAGAATCTCGACAAGAAGCTCTGATGAACCAGCCTCGCTCTCTGCAGGTTTGCCCTTCTTGAGGCGATCAGAGTATTGTGCAAGGTCGTTGAGAACCTCCATGGCATCAGGATCCTCGTTGTACAGCTGGAAAACAGATACAGCGTGTAGCATTGCGAGACGCTGGAATAGATTCTTCTCGTTATCGTCCGTCGCTTTGCGTTTGAGTAGCTTCTGCATCCTCGACAGAGCCTCCTGGACAGCAGTCTTGATCTCCTCAGACATAGCCACCGTATCAGGGTCGATAGAGGACACGGCAAGACACAGTGTACCATAGTCCTTCGTTCTTCGGCTGGCCTTAGCAAAGGATGATTCAAGACGAGACCGGCAGAGCTCTCGGACGCCCTCTGTTAGAGCATCTGCAGGAATGTGCTTGGGTTGAGAATATGCCACTTGAGATAGTTCTTGTAGCGCAGCGGAGAAAACGTTTTGTTGGATCTCTCCAGAGGTAGGTGAAGCCGAAGCATTGAGGGTTTTTGAAAGATAGTCGACATAGACTCGAAGTGTGGATATAGCCTGTGCAGTCTCCTGCTGAACAAGGGTACCAAGGGGTTTTCGAATAATTTCGATCGCCTCTTCGCCAGTCTCACCAGATATGTTCTGTAGGATTCTGTCGATAGTCTTGGTGTTTGTACGTTGGTCGAAGTTGTAAGCGCCGTTCTCGCCTAATAGACTCTTCAGAATGGGTACAAGTGTCGAGGGGTGGGTTGAAGTCGTTGACTCGATTGCCTTGAGGGCCTTTGTCGCTGCTCGGTGCAAGTACCTATCCTCTTTCGCGGCTTGGTTCATGAGGCAGAGGGTAAGGTTCTTGCTAAAGAGACCCTCGAGGTTAGCAGGGAGGTCGACAAGTCCCTCCAGCATCTTTTGGAAGACCATGAATCCTTTGAATTTCTGGCCTTCGGTAGCGCTTTTAGCAAAAAGGGAGTCTAAAAGGTGTTAGCTAATAATACAGAAGGGTTTCACGTTCGATCTCACCGTCTACAACACGAGCCCAGAACTGTTCAAAATCTGCAGCTCCAGCTTTCCCAGCCTTGACATAGTGTGCCAGGAGAAGATCCCATACGTAGTGCAACTGGGCAGTCCAGCTCGCTTGCTTGTTCTTCTGTGCTTGCTCAGGTTGGTCCTTGGAGAAGTCGTGGAAGCTTTCTCGCAGAACTGCGGCAAGGTCACCAAAGGACTTCTTTGAGAGGGGATCCCGCCAAGGCTTGACCTTGAGGTCGGAGAAACGGTTGAGGGCAGCAAGCCAGATGGCCACGCCTTCGGGTGTCTTAGCCAGGTTGGCTTCGGCAACCTTCTCAAGGGTGGCCTCGACCTGCTTCTTGTTCATCTGCTCAAGGGATTGAACGATGACCCAACCGCATTGTGAACGAAGCCAGACCTTCTTGCTTGCAAGCTTCAGAAGAAGCTCCAGAACTGTGTTCCACCTCGAGATGTCATGGAAGAGAATTCCAGCGCGCACGAAGGACATGTAGCCGAAGAGTTGCCCAAAGAAAATGTCTCTTTCTTCCTGTCCAGGAATGTTTCCAATGATCTGGCTCTTCTCGGTCAAGGCCTCAAGAACCTTGTCAAAGGTGAGATTTGGGTATTTCGATTCGGCAAGATTCTTCTCTCCAAACATCTGTTGAAGGAGCTCTGTGAGCACCATACTGAAACCAAGGCGCGAGGCATTACGACCGCTTGAAAGTCCACGGAACAGACGATGATTCAGGTGTCGTTGCAGAACGGGCTCGGGAACGCCCTCTTCGCCTAGCAGACTGGGGACGATACAAGCGGCGGCTTTGATTCGGTCTTCAGCATCTTCACTTCCTAGAAGTTCATAGAGGCCAGCTTCCCGCTTGCGCTCGTCACCAATTGGTGCCTCGACGAAGAGGGATTCCTCAAACGTTGGCTTAGTCTTAGTCTTTTTGGTCTTGGTCTTGGTCTTGGTTTTCTCGCCGGCGTTCGCAGTGTCGTTGTCGTTCTTTGTGCGCTTAAGGGGGTTCTGTGCGTCGTTGGAGCCTTCCTTGGCCCCGCGCTTCCTTTTGCTGCCCATTTTCGTTTGTGAGCGGTATTAACAGTTGAGGCGCAAACTTGCTTGATTTCTCTGTGCTGATCTTATCGCGACCGCGTTGCCGATACTTTTTCAAAAAATTACAGGGACAGTGAGTTCTGCCGGATTTGACCGCTAAAAAGTCCCCGCGAACCCCACCAACTGACGTACCTCTTTGAGATCTAAACTTGAAGAATTATTGTAAACATTTATTATACTATTATAAGAATGTATTACAGATTGTTCGCAAGTAGCCTAAATTATTGGGCTTTTTCCATAATATAATCATTAACGTCTTCTCATTTCATATCATTCTATAAGTTAAGGTGCGGGTTTTCTTTGGACCCACCTGCCTAGACCTGGATCACAACGGATTCAAGATGTGAGAGAGCTCACAGAGTGTGTTGTCCATGTTCTATGTCTCCCTCTATCATTCTCGCTCATAGTTTGTTTTTCATTCTGGTAGAAGAAATGGTCTCGTCTATCTTTGCGATTAGTCCTGTCAACACCGCCGAGATGGGTGACCTCCTATAGCGGAGTTAGGAGTGTCTTTTGGCCACGCTCTTCTTCCTATATACTAAACTAATCGAGCTTTAGTTCACGGAATATCCACGAAACGTACAAGGAATAGGTGTACGTTGCTTTGCTGTTTCTCCTCTTGAAGTTTTCATGTATAATTTCCGATATCCGCTCCTACACTGCCAATCTCGACGGGTCTTGATACGTGTTTCCCGGGCAGCGAACAGGCTCCTCAGATACCAACATCCGACCATGGATCAAGGGTCGTCAAACTTGGGGAATGATCACCAAGTTGCTGCATAAAGCTGGGAGCTAAGTGTCAGCTTCCGTGTTACATGTTACATCTACGGTTGTGGAAACCAGGCCATGTTTCACTGACAGGTTGCTCAGTCACTGCAGTGACTACGTACAAATACAGCATATTCAAATCCTGGCCCTGTATAAAGTCGAGGCGTTGTTTCGAACAGATATCAGTGCATAAAGCTAGGTTAAAGCTTCGCTTACTTCAGAGACCAGCTCTAGAACTATTGGTCGGGGGGTTGACCAGGGACTGAAGCTCCTTTGACCCTGGCCTAAATAAGCTAAATTTGATGACTACGTTGTGTTCCAGGTGGACAACGTTAGCAAGCAGATACTGTCAGATGTAGAGTAATCACTTGGGCTCCTTTATTTCATGTGTTACTGTAGCTACTGCTGCTGTGGAGATGGCAACATGGATGACAATCAACGTCATTTGGACACTTGAGAGTCTCAACACACCAATATCCACGCGGTGCCGGCGATTGTACGGCGCTGACACATGTTACAAGATTCAACATATGCTCCTTTCTGCGCTGTGTCTCGAATAAAGGCGGGAAACAGCTGGCGATCATGCCCACATCGTCGAAAAAGAGTATTTGCGCTTGTCGCTATTCGTGATTCGCGACGAAGCTTACGTTTGAACCCTGAATGTTCTGACCCCTAGCTACCCTGGACTTGGGACTTCAGTTCACGACACTCTCATAAGAGCTTGGACATTGCAACAAAAAGACTCTCCATTCTCCACTGGTCGTTTTCACGAACCAGGAGGATGCGAATGACTTCAGAATAGCGCTGGAGCTTCAAGTTTCGTTGGCTCGCCGGGATTCTAGGCCATGTCTATCTGTCTACCTCCCTTACCCATGGTTTGCAGTCTCGGTCTAACTTGGAAGCCTGCTCTGGTTTCTTCATTTCCGCCGTTCCGTCGTGCCCGTGCTGGTGGAAAAGACGAGCTGGTAGCACTACACGACGTGTTCATCCGTGGTACGACCCCAAGGCCATGCCTGTGTTCAAGTTAGAGAACCACACATTATAGGGGGAGTTATGATAACCCCACGGTCCAGCAATGAAAATGGTTGTCTTAAGCATGATTGTATAAGTCCGGCCAGGGTCTATCGATGAAGAAATAAAATAAGAAAAATACAAGCATGAAATTACAAGTCAAGCCTTACTTCACCAGCCATGGTGAAATCTATTGAGTTGCGGCCGCTCGAGCAGGACTATTTACCTGTAGTATAGATTCCAGCCCGTCATACAGACGTGCAGGCGCGAACAAAGCAATGTCATGATATGTCAGTGACGGGTTACCCGTAGAAGCTTGGATAAAAAATCCAGGAAGTTGGAAGCTCTAATATGTGGCACACGGTCATGGCAAGACATATAATAATGCAATGCAACGGTGTTGACAGTCTACAGCCTCACTCCCGGAGCCAGCGTGATCAACTGCCAGTCCGGGAAATGAGCCTGTTGACTCGTTAAAAAGGGATTGATTCTGCCAAAATGAATGTTGGTCACTGCACGTGCTAGTACTGGTAGTTTGAGCGTGGATCGCCTGAGCAACAGTTCTAGTTGGGATCAAACTGGGGAGAGCCTGGAGACAGGGACGACAAGGACAGGCCAGAGCCAACAACAGTCGGTAAAGACCGGGGAAATGAGAGAAAAGAAAGACTTGAGACTAAAAAAAGAAAGCAACTGTCGTCAATTCAACAAGGGAGAGATAAAATAAAATAAAAACTAGATCTTAGATTTGATGTGCTTTATTAGAGCCTCTTTTGGCGTTCCCCGAACCCGGCAGTGTGGGCCGCTAGAGGAAAGGGAGAGGAAATAAGAAGACTGCACGTGATCTCAAGCTCAGCGTTTAGACAAGTCCATTGTGTTCATATCCTAGATTGCCTTTGGATAGTTTCCATATTTAATTGTGATAGCTACCTATGTGCTTATGATTAACCTATTAGCCTGGGTTGAAGCGAAGGCTGTTACGCTTATGGCAGATCGATCAGCGCTACAGGCAAACTCATAGGTGACAGAGCGAATTTCCTTGTTATTGCAGCTTGATTGAGCTTGGTATCCGCCGATTGAGTATTTCTTATATCAAGATAGGATTGAACCGCCCAAAGCTGGAAATCAGTTCTATTGAGATTGCATGTCTTTGCGTAGGATTTGCACATTGAATGCTAGAGTGGAGTTATGGAAGTGAGGATAGCAGCACGTGATCGCGCGTTGGCCCCATCAAAAAGATGCAAAAGGAAGACGCGACACGTTGTCCAATTTGTTTACTTTGGGAGGCGGGTGCCAATGTTTACCCACGACATTCTCCAGTCCAGTATCGACCTCGACCTGGGACTGCGCCGTAGCAAAGCATCTACAGAGCAGACCTTGGCAACTCTCTAACAAATTCCTGCACGAGGCATCACACCATCACGTTGGTCTGGGAGCACTTACCGTCGAGTTTTACCCCTCATTCGACGGTCAGGAGACGCTTCACGCTGACTTCTGGTAGGGTTCCAGGGATGACGAGTCTCTGGTAGCGTCGGGAAGGTTTTTAGGAGGGGTGACGTGGTGGAGCTTATGTCCTGGTCCATCCCGCATTAGGAGGTGGTGAAGGGATCCTAAGACGAGCTGGAGCTGACGAGCTGCGAACTAACCGGTTGATGCGAAGCGATTGGGTGGCTGAGCGGACGCCCTCAAGAAAATATGGGCTTTTGGCTGCAGCTCACCACATCGTGGAACCCAGCATCTGCAGTGTCATTCGTCTCTGGGGAGATGCGAAGCAAGTAAACAATCAACTGCAAGATAAGACTTTGCTCAGTGTTACGAAAATACTAGGCACCACCACTGTACGGAGTACTGCGTACTGCGCTATACCTACGTCGTCGCGCCGAGGCCTTTGATGGCTGACAAGTGGCAGCTGGACGTGAACTACTGAGAGCACTGAAAGCTTCTTAGGCTGCGAAGTCGCAGGTCTTGCCCATTTACAGACTTCACTTCGGCCAGCCGCCATGCAAGGGAATGTAATTCCTCAATAGCCGACAAGGCTCGGCTCAGGTCAGCAGCAGCAGAACGTGCGCGCACCGTATTTGGGGCCTCGGGACGGTGCTCGTTTACGCACACATTGCGATGCCCTGTCTTTATCAACGGTACGTCCGTCGCGATGACGACCGTTCAATAAGGAGAAGACGGCGACGGTCAAGAATGACGTCGGGTCTTGAGACGGTGCCGGAGGGCAGATCGGGATTTAAGGTCGCGGATCGACGATACAGCGCACCTGGGCCATATCCTTCTGAGCAGACTGAAAAGTCCAAGGTCCCAGAAAACCAGGATGCATGGATGGAAAGACAGGGAGCAATGGGTGATAGGCAGGTCGTTAATTACGTGCAAGGCCACCCGTTCGGGCGGCCCGTCAATCTGTCAAAGGGCAGCTAGAAATTAGCCATTGAGGTTAATGTAAGTTTGCTCGGATTCATTATAGCATTGATGGGATAAACCTGGTTCTCAGCTGCTCATGTTGTTATTGTTTGTATTGGCCACTGATAACCCCCAACGAGGCTTCTAGACGCCAAAAAGCAAGAAAATTCCCGACTAATTGCTTGTGTATTTGAAGCCAATACCTGATTGGGACGGTCTTGTCGGGATTGAAATCGAGATTGGCGATCCTGAGGTGATTAAGAAACCTGCCATGGCTGAAAACACGTCTTGGTAGTGTCGCGTCATCAAATATCGCTAACAGCACGCCGTTCACCATCAACACCAAGACTAACCACTAACACCAGCACCAGCACCAGCACCAACAAGAAGCTTGGGTAACCGTCTAAAAACACTTCCAGTGTGGGACACTTAGGGGGAAAAAAGAAAAAAGAAGCCCAATAAGTCTCCGCTATCGCCAAAGCTTCAATGGAGAAGACCCAGGCAAGGAACAAAAAAGTTCGAGAACCGCAATCACGGCATTTTAGCCGCGGAGCTCAGACGCTTAAGCGTGAGGTTCCGGGCAGAAAATATAACGATTTACATAACTCCACCAACGGGCGATGGGGACTCGTAACGGTTACTTCAGGTGCTACGGGCCCGGACGGAAGCTGGGCGGAGAGGATGGGGAAGTGAATCCTTGGTTAGTTGTTAATATCTTATGTAGGCTAAGAGACATGTAACACGAATTAGAACAACAGCAGGGCCAATGGACCAGGCTTGTTGCTCTGAAACTTGAAGACTCGCGTACAAACTGGGCTGAATGCTGAAGCTGTGTTTCTGTTTCCGATGCTGATTGATGATGTTGTGTCGATACTACAATGACCAGGGGCTTAGGCAAATACTGGACGCTGAGCCGTTGGATATCGTAGTCACAAGGACGGAGCCGCTGCAGTTTCCAGGCACGAACAATGCAATGCCATGCAATGCAACCAAAGATTGGGTCGCCTGGAGCACAGCTTGTTACCAGAAGCGGTTCAAAGTAAACATTGACTTTCAATCGCGTCAGAAAAACGCGGTTGGAGCTGCTGGTGCTACCAAGATGTGGGAGTCATTTTCACAACATGTCAATGTGAATAACCAGTTACAGGACAAGCAATCGTTCTTGCGCTGTGGTCTAATTCAAGACTCTTGAGATTGATATCGACAAAACCACAACGGACATCTCGCTCTGCCCAAAACCCGAGGCCATCAACTCAAGTTCTCCCCTCCTCAGGCCATTTCGCTCAATCGCCCGGAGCTAAAAACGCTCCTCGAAACACAGCGACAGGGAAGGACCCTGGCAAAACCTTGTGAGGGTTGCTGCAGCGTCAGCGATACTGATAGCATCAGCTTGGCAGCGCAGCGGAGGCTGTGCTCTGGTGAGAGTGACGCCTATGGCTGGGTGAGTTGAGTGGGAGCTAACGCCAAAGGCGATGGCTCGACTAAGAACAGCCCAGTGGTTTGTTTCGAGAGGAGGGGAAGCCAAGTCAGCGGTTACCGGCAATCGAGGTTGGTGTTGATGTTGGCGGTCAACTTGGAGGTCTCGTCTTGTGCCCGCCAATTGATCAATCATGGCTGAATATCGTGTCGGCAAAAGTCAATTCCTATTGTCCATAAGATCAACATATCAGGGCAGAGGGGAAGACAAAGACGCAAGAAAAAGAGGCAACAAAGGCACCGGCAAACAAAGAAACCATCTCGATTGACTCGGACGTTTCAAAGAAACAAGATCCACGATCGTCCCGCTAAGGGCCACAAGCCTCGGACGCTTGAGTTCCGAGGAGGTCGTTCCTCGCAACAATGGATCGTATCGTGTCGCATCGCGGTATTCAGTCCGGGCACAAGGCTGGCTGTAAGCTGTAAGCAGAAGAACAAGGATGAAATGCGGAGCGAAGGTGCCACGATCAGCAAACAGGTTCGATTGTTCCTTTGTTCGTCATATGGCGCTCCAGCCTTGCCATTGGAGGGGCTCGGAGATGGAGCTGGCGCTGGACAGTCTTACTTTGAGTTTAAGAGGATTTCTGATCTTGGCGTCGGGCACACCCCGCACGAATGGCACCTGGTAAAGCGCTGCCGTAGCCATGAAATGGCGCTGAAATCCTGGAGATGCCACCTCAAAGATAGCATGTTGTGTCTGTTTCTGGCTGTGGTGGCTCCCGTCTTGGTAGGTAGCACTGGGCCATTGTATCTATCCAAAACCTGTACTACAGACCGGAAACAAAACGCCTCCCCAAGGAATTCAAGGGTTCTGTCCCTTGGCCAGCCCTCTCATCTCTGTAGTCTGTACGAATCTTCAGAAGGTTTCACATCCTGTCCTCCAGCGGCTTCATTCCTCGCGCTGTCATGTACACGTGGGCAGGACACTGAGGGAAGTCAAATACCAGCCATGGAAAGTATGGAAGCTGTTTTCATTGTACCATGGAGCAGCTGGGATATGGTACCTTCGGCAAGAAGTCTTAGGGATCGCCACATGTGGTGTCAGTTCCGATATGGATAATCAAGGTTGACATGATCTGCGAACCGCATTCTGAATCTTCGATCATAAACCTGTTACAGTAGTTTGGAGTTACAGCGCCTCGCACCGACAGTAGCAGGACGCAGGCTGCAAGGCGTCGAAGTAACTCATCTAATCAGCGATGAGGCGAGAATCTGGTACCTGAGATCCTGCTGCAAGTGTGTAGTATGTATGTGTGTAATAGGTAGGTATCGCGAATATCGAGTTGCTTTACAATTGCAACTGCAGCTGCAGTTGTAACCGTACATAACCTCTTGTCTACTTCATTCACCCCCCTCTTCTCCATTGAGTCGCTCCATCTGGACACTAGCATCGGACTAGACAGGGATTGAATCTTGCTTCTGACCCAACAACGCTGCGTAAATTGATCGTAACCTTGCACAACTGACAATGCCTTGCAGTCTGTCAGGAACCATCATGTCATCTTCCGTCGTCGAGTCAATCGCTTTCGATTCATCCCTCTCAATTGAGAATGCGGGGGTGGTCTCTCGGTGAGCTGCAGACTCAGTGGAATTGGTCTCGATGCTCAAAATCGCCCGTCTTGACCGGATTGAGATCACAGAAAACTGTATACGGCATCGCTTTGAGTCTTCTGAATCGCTAATGCACCACTTTCATTCGTTGTGCTCGTTGTGGAACCGCCGTGTTTCTAAACCAGGGCCCCAGACAGAGGGTGACTGTCTCGAAAGAAGAAAAGGACCCTGGATTTTTTTTTTTATCATCTGGGACTCTGAGCGCTGGGCCCCATGACTGTCACCCTGAACTTGAGTTCGAGCTCTAGCCACTGCCATGTGCCACTGTTAGGAAGAGCTCTGAGTACTCTAGCTGGTAGCGCTCCAACGGGGACACGCTCTTCAGCAACACGTTCGAGGCCTGGGGAGGCGCTATGCTCGTGAGCGTTCAACGGGCGCCGGCGGCTTCAGAGTTGAGGAACCCAGACGCTGGGCCAGGGGACAGGGCCCAGTTGACGACTGGGGGCAGCCAAGAGACGCCGAGGCTGCTTGGTTTGGCACAGTTCCTGGGGCACAACGATGAGCATGTCGAGCATAAGTGAACATAGCTCTTCATTTAGCATAAGCTTAGACCATGCATTAGAACAACAGCGCACACACGAGGCAAGCGGGCAGGGCTGTTGATGGACGGATAGCAGGATGTCCAGTGCAGAGCTGATGTTGACCAGGGGTTGACGAACTGCTCTGTTGCAGTTGAGGCAGCTTTCCAAACAACAAAGAACCGGATTCGGCGGCTACAAGTAAACTTGGACCAAGATCCCAGCAGCTGGTTAACGTCATTCCTCAGGTCGCTCGGGGCCGCGCAGAGCCAAGAGAGCTCAAGCTCCACACCTGGATCCCCGGAATACAGCCCAGCAGCACGGCTGCCAATAGGCGGATATGGACATGGGAAATGCCTGTCCTATTCCAAGCGTAGAACGCAGGCCCGGCTCTAGAAAAGGGAGACAACATTTTGACATTTGAACTGGAGCAACAAAATGGAGACGCTGGGGCCTTTTACTTTTTTGCTCCGAGACAAAGAGGACTAGCTGATTACGAAGATTGATGAACAAAAGGTTTGGTTACGAGTAGTGAAAATTAATTATGGATTGACCACAGGGTCCTACTCAAGGGAGGGAAATTCACACACGCAGGGAGAGATCCATGGCGGCGAGACGAGTGATATGAACTCATGAAGCCGTATCCGTTGAGTCGACTCACAAATCACTCCATTCGCTCTGCAATTCTGACTCGTAGACCATCAACCTGACACATCTCACCTAACACGTCCATGCTGTTACAAACAGACTGTGGAGCATGTACCGTCGCTGTCTCAACCATCGCGGAGGCAGGTCGCAGTTCCGAACTTCTGGTGGCTAACGAGCGTCGAGATGCCCAGACAGAGGCGTCCACGGTTTCCTTTGTCTACATCCGCCCATTGAGCTTTCGGAGCGCCACGACAGGCTGATGTGAATTGAACTGACTTATTGTTGTTTAAACTTGTCGAATAGCGGAGCGACGGTGAACTCTTTGGGCGAGCCCGGCACTCAGAAGATGCACTAAGCCACAACAACAGAAGCCCGATGGGCTTGGGTGAAGTGTTCATTCTTGGATAGAGAGGCTTGATCACAGCTCCGGATTAAGAACTGGGGACTACTCTAGGCCTTGGTCTGTGTAAAGGTCTAGGACTTGGACGAGGCGACAATAAACCACTAGAAGAACATAGACATTCTATGCCTATTCATCTTATAGCAATACTATAACTTACTTTTTTTAGGCAAAGAAAGACGCCACTATGTAGTGAACCCTTTTTAGTGGCTTATTGTGTATTGTTTTCAAGGTCGATTTCTTTGAGACTATCAAAACCATCAACAAAGTCTCAGTTGCATGGTGAGTTCATTTGTTCAATGATTGTGCATGTCATGGTATCCATGCTTTGAATTGATCCGGCTCGCTTGAAAAAGGGTCTTGTTGTTGTTCTCGTGATATTATCTCATCTCTGACCTTGTCTTCTAATTCATGTTACTGGGTCGACGCAAGGTCATGGACGCAGCCGTTGAATTAACATGCAGGTATCGCGGGACGGAAGAACGCAGTTCAGGCCTTACATGGGCGCAAGAATACCGTAGATTGACGTTCTCACCGCTTCTTACCCCAGTGCGATGATGTAACCCGGTTGGTTGGCGTATGGCATAGAGAGAGACGCATTGAGCAATTGTGTAAGATATCCTCAAGTGTGTCAAGGCTGACCAGGGTAGGCAGAGCCAAATCCAAAGGAGGAATAGATGTCGAAAATAAACGGTCGATCATTCACGCAACGAGATCAGGTTTGTTGGTATATTTGAGCTAAATCGAGATGAACAAAGAGGATAGCATGTTCTATGAATAGCCAAGAGTCGAGTCTCGTGGGATATGAGTTTAAGACAAAGACTGACAGCAGATGGCGTTCATTGATGCCATGGCAGATTGATGTACAGTCATCGATAACTGGTAATTTATGATGGCTTTTATGGTGGTATTCTTTATGCGAACTGGAACTTGTTTTAAACGGTTATGTCTATGTATCCACCCTTCATCCATCTTAGCTCTAGAAGCTGGGAATGAACATGACAGCGTCGATTGATTGATTGATCGGGTCGCCTTACTCTAAGACGTTACACTAGGTGCTGGATGACATTCATTGACGGAAAGTAAACAAGATACCAAAGAAAGTATGGAGCAGTAACCAAGTTTGATGCAAAACATCCAAATGCGACTGCATATCATCTAATTCAAGGCACAGATTCACAAACATAGCATAGCTCTCCTCCAAGCCCTAGCTGCCCTGTCCTCCACTACCTTGGTCAACGACAAGCTCCCGCACGGTACCGCAATTGCGTAAAGTTTGTACATACATACACGCATGCATCACTATGATATTGCCCTGGTCAACTAAGCGCCAGACAGGCCCAGGGCAAGGATCCCCCTCCCCCCAAAGGCGACATCCCCACCTCCGCTGAGCAACCACGCGCTGCCCTCCCGGACGACGTCCATTCAGCAGCGGCAGAGGTCTGGAGAGTGGGTAGCGGGCTGGCTAGGGAGGGACAGGCGAGCGCTGTGATTTGCTTCAGCAGGGCAGGCCTTTGCTGCAGGACTAAGGACTAAGGAAGCTGTTCTGTTTCTGTGCCTTGTGCCTTGAGGCCCTGAGGCACGGCATCTCATGTATCCAATGCGGGATGGGGATCTAAGGTGGACTCAACACGCCCCTTCGTTCTTGCACACCTCCCAGTGGGCGTGCGATATCCGTCCACTAAACCCCACTGTAAGTCGGTGCTCCCCAGCGACCCCCAGGGCCCCAGCGAGCTCCCAAATCACCCCTAACAACCTTTGGTGGGATAGCCTGGAAAAAACTCCAACCCGGCTCTGGCTTGACCTGGACTGGGCTTGGGTGAATCCATTCAAAAGGCTTCTGCTCCCGCATTCATATCTTTCCCCCTTCCCACCCATCCCGTTCGATATCACTTCAGAAAGGCAAATACAGATACGGTTACGGTTAGCCATCTTTACAACCGACTTAGACAACCACTCGTTCTTCCAGAAACAAAAAAAAAACCCTAACCCAGTCTTTTCATTGGACGGAC